>JANVCH010023893.1:0-11721 GCA_025505405.1 Epizoanthus rinbou
AGCGGCATATTTTCCAAACTTCGCTTTTCGCCATTCACTGGACGGTGCCAGCTGGACACTTTTCCAACGGTCGCGAAAAAAAGACCTACGCACAGAGTCCCACTCGTGTCTGAAACGGTAAAGTATGTAGTAACTGCCTCACTCCCCCACGCACGATTTGACTTGTCGCCGTTGTTTACATTGCCCAATCACAACACCTCTGGTTGTGCCCACCCACTGGATCACCTGAATGAACTGCCTCATGTCCACCCTGCCCCATGTGCCACCCACTGACATCTGATGCACACACACACACACACATGTACATACCTGGGAATGGCCCTTTTCCTGGAGGAAGAAACAAAACACCCCGAATTCTTCCTTCTCGGATCACAATTCTCTGTACTCCTGGACCACAGTATGATCTCTCAAGGGATCTGGTAGCAAGAGGTTGAATAATTCCCTTCTTCACTTCTTCGTCAAAACCTTTGTTGGGAGCAACATGGTTATTAAACAAACTCAGGCTGTAACGTAGCGGCTGTGTAATATCCTTTTGTGTAATTGTACTGCCCTTTTTCTGGCCTGATTCACCTTGTAAACTCCACAATAAACCCATCGGTTCAACTCCGTCATATGATCCGCCAACAGACGGCTGAGACGAAACTACAACTTCCCCAGCTTCATTGCTTTGGTAGAAAGCGTGTGATTCAAAAACCTTGTTCGAGTCATCAACGATCTTCGCCTTCAGAGTGACATTTTGCTTAGGGATTAATCCTTTCACTGTGATATCGATCTTTGTATCTGCTAAAGATATCAGAGGATGAACGCAGAGTTCAGGCTTCGTGGACATACCTCTTGATGTTGATCGCGCAGTGCGAGCGATGCCTGCAAACTTTGCGACGCGTGTTAAAGTTAATGTTGTTCTTAGATTGTTCCACATCACCTCGGAATCACCATGAATTTTGACTGTAATAAACTGGAAAGCAGAGCATATAAATAATACAAATTTTAGCGTTTTTGTTCTCCAATTCACTTATTCATTGACTGATTGAGTATGCCCGCCATGTTGTTGGTAAACTCGTTCCCAGGGCATTGCGCGTCAAGGAATACACCGCGCGCTCCGCTATGCGTCATGGGTACAACCAATTTTCCAAAATGGCGGCTATCATTAACTTTCCTTGAGAACATCTGAATTTTGTGGCTTTGTCTGCTCGTTATTGCAGAAGAAAGGCAGACATGGTGAACCTAAGCAACCTTCAGTGTGCACGCAAACCACTGCTCATTTATGGCGTGAAGAGAGGCAAAGTTCCAACCAAACTACGACCACATGTTTTGCCCAAGAGCCAGGAACGAGGACGTAAGTAACTATTAAAGTTGAAACTAACTTTTAAAATCAATTTGTCTTTTTTACAGTCTTTAGTCTGAAGTATATGAATATCATAATGTAATGATTATCAATATCAAATATGACAACTTAACAGTAACAGATGTGATGTAAAGGCCCTGACACATGGTGCAACATTGCATGAAATGTTGCACGCAATATAAATATTGCAGAAGTACACTCCTATTCTACTTCTACTAGTTTAAGAATCCAATTCTACTTCTGCAACATTGCACACAACATTTTCAACAAATTTCATCATATGTCTGGCCTCTGCAACATTTCACGCATTAGCTTGACAAATGTTTTGGTCTTCAGCCAATCACGCTTCAGCTCTATGGTTTGCTAACTGCTGACCTAAAGTTAACTTTACAATGGGAAACAAACAAAATGGCAGAAGTCCTAATGAGGTTTATATTTTACACCCAAAATAATCCCTGCCTTGAAAACTACCTAACCAAAACTCAGACTCAAAAGAATCCCTTCATACCAAATTTTCATGGGGATACTTGAATGGGGCCCCTGGGTGTAGGGCTCTCCAAAATTAATCGAGTTCCCTTTGCAATAAAAGGAAGTTAGGGAGACTCCCTTTCAGTTGGTGGGCTATAGGGGGCTCTGCAGTCTGCCTGAAAGGGATACCTTTTTGATGCGCAAAGTATACGGAATATAATCACATGTTAGATTGCTGGAGGATCATTTTAAGAAAGTGGCCCTTTTATAGAGGGTCTTTTTAAAAAGTGGCCCATTTGTGGAGGGTCATTTTAAGAAAGTGGCCCATTTATGGAGGGTCATTTTTAATAAGTGGCCCTTTTGTGGAGGATCATTTTTAAAAAGTGGCCCTTTTGTGGAGGGTAATTTTAAGAAAGTGGCCCTTTTGTTGAGGGTCATTTTAAAAAAGTAGTCCTTTTGTGGAGAGTCATATTCTGATTCAGTAATCCCAACAATAATTGTTGGAGTTGTTACCTGCTACTATTAAGCTTCATGTTGGATCAAATTGGTTTTTGGAACCAATAAGCTTTAGAAGAGAAACAGGGGAATCGACCACGCAAGTGATTGTTTTCAACCTGTCTACTCAGCTGCTGATATTCATTTAATAAGTGTCTAATTTCGAAGAGACTTCCAAAAAGAGACTACCAAAAAGAGAGCACCAAAAAGTCTATCAGTATGACATACAAGTGCTTGCACAATTTAGCTGAATGATTTTAAAATGTTGCACAATCATTGTATCATTTCATTTGTCATACTGTGAATTGTGTTTTTTCAAAAAGACCATTCTTGGTGATTGTTTCTAGCCACCTGTTTTCACTACATACATTGTAATCTTTTCTTTGCTTTATAAACTAAACACAGTTAATTTCCTTAAACAAATGTTTTCAGAATGCAGGTAATGCCATCTTGGAAAGTCTAAATTTGCAATATGTTTGGGGACATGCCCCTAGACCACCCTACATGGGTCTCCTGACTAAATTTCCTTCCAATATACTGCTGTCCTTCAAAAACAGAAATATTTCCAAAAGCAGCTTCAGTTGCAATAAATATAATTAACTGTTTTAAGATAAACTTTGATCAGCTTTTGTATGGCATGTGTGAAAGTTTTCTAAAAGTTGAGAGTTGTATGGGGCATAGAAACTCATTCTTTTTTTTCCCAGGCATTCATCACGATCATCATACTACACTCCTACCGTGCAAACTAATTATGGAAAATTCAGTTTAAGATATAAAGGCCCTATTACCTGGAATTCAATTGACCTCAATATAAAAGAAATTTGTCAACAAAAATATTTTAAAAAATAAGATCAAAACACAATTAATTAAAAACTATATATTTTAGAATTCTCCCCCTCGAATCTATCAGCATAACATCCAATCAGTTGTATACTTTCTAATAATTTTAATACTTATTTTAAAAGTTGACTTCTTATAAGTTTGTTTCTACCTATGTGTGTGTATGTATTATTTAATATATATTGTTTCACCTTTCTTTCTTTGGACTGTCTCAACTGTTATAAACAAATAATGTTGGGACTCCAGACTCGAATAGTTTCAAACTACTTCTGGAGTCCCAGCACTCATACAAATTGTAATTTCAATCTTCAATTTATCATTTAATTTATCAAACTGTAAATTCATTGAGTGTAAATTTAAAAAAATATGTTGTTGTTGTTCCCAACTCAGTAGACTAGATAACAATCAACAATAACAATAACAATCAGTTCCTTGATCTGCGCTATATAAATAATAATAAAGTTAAAGTTAAAGTTGATCTTTATACTTAAAGTCTGACATGGAGTCATTGAGCATGAAACATATTTGAAGTTTTGGATATCAAACAGTGAAGTCTATGCCTTGAGCCCTTGTCCTTGATGGATATTATCAGTCATAACCTGATTCGTTTGACATTAGGTTCTGCCTGTGTGGATGAAATGTTCAAGTTACTTGGCTGTTGGAAGAGGACAAACTATGATGACAACAAATGTTCTGATGAGGTTAAGGCCTTTATGAAGTGTGCAGCAAGACAGGTAACATTTTATAATGTCCACTTTCAACCCCAAACACAACAATTTATGTGTTGCTAGGTTGTCCTTTAATACTAACCTTTACATAATTATTTCTAAATAACAGTGTCACTGTGACAATTTCATATTAATTACCCTGAGAAGACTAGCTGTTCCTTTATTCTCATTACAATATTATTTTAATAATACTTTTGTATTGATATCATAAGGAGAAGATAGATGTTGATAAACTAACTGGACTGAAAGGGGTAAAGACAAAACTTTAATTTACTGTTGGCTGAATGAATGTCAGTAAAGGACAATCCATGATGACATACACTGTGAATTAGCAGCAAAACTTCTGTAATCAACAACAACTAACTTCTTATAATCACTGAACAGAATGTAGTTGACTGCTTGTATTAAAATAAAAGTCAGCCTTTGCCTTTCAGTTTTTGCAGTGTCAAAATGTAGTTTGGGAGCAATGTAATTGGTTCATAATAGCGCTGTGCGTAGTTACTATTTATAGTACCAAAACTCAGACAAACAAACCAAAATCGAATCTCAAGGGATTTCTGATGAGCCATTTTCTTTTGTTGGAAATGCAAGAATATACTATCAACTCAGACAAACATGATTTTGACGTCATCTGCGCTCAACGCTATTAACTGTTTGTAAGCTAATACCAGTTATAAAAATGCCACATTATATTTTGAAATACTGCTTAAAACTGTTATTATTTACTTGTGAATTATGTTTTCGCGGTTATATACACAGAAATGTTGTCATTTCGTGAGCACAGTTTCGGAAATTAGAAACATATTATACTTTGTGAACTTTGGCATACTTTTGGTATAATTTGACAAAATGTGAAGCAGTTCGTACAAGCAGCATAATTTGCTACTTTTAGGAGCAAAATCTGACAAGGCGTAGTCTCGACCCAGCCTCAACTCCAAAATTACACGTTCTTATAAAAATACATAAAAAGTACATAAAGTAATGGATGGGGAGTCCCACAATATCTTAAAGGGGCTATGTCACGGCTATTTAAAGCATTTTTGCGATGTACGCATCGCGCAGAACACGGCGACACATCCGGGATATCAAAGGCGCTATCAGCTTATTATTTAAATATGTGTGCTTTCAAGGTCAGACAATAGGAGTGAAAAGTTCACAATTTCGCCAAGCCTTGCTGCTAAAACTTGGTTTTACGGACATGCGCCAATGTCGGGCATGAAAAAGCCAGCGGGCTTTTGAAGATGAAAGACATATATACATTTAGAGATGAAAATCATAGCAATCGATGAAATAGAAATATGAGTTATTTTGGGCCAAACCTTGTATAAACCGATCGTTTACAGGGTGAAAAGCTCCGTTCAGAGGCATTTTGTTTGCTACCGACCTTCGTCTAGTTGCAAAAAGCCAGCGGGAAATGAGAGATACATACTTTGCCAACAATTTGCTGTGGAATTCTCCACAAATCACAAGGAATTTAAAAATAACAAGTTACCGTGGTAGAGAAACATAAAAGAGATGATGATAAGTCGTAAAATAACGTGGATGGGGAAGATTAAAACGGATTGCAAACTCTAAATTCAATTTCAGTCCGGGCTAGACATTAAATAAGTTGAATCCATTCGCTGTCAAAATTGTGTTTCCTGAATTTATACACTTTCGGTTTTCACACTATATAACCATTTTATCATTTCTTGTTATCCTGTTGAGCTTACAACTTGTGTTTCATGACTGTGAAAAGCTTTGTTCTTGACATGACTAGAGAGCATGCGCATTACCGTGACATAGCCCCTTTAAACCTTATTCGCCCAAGGACTAGTAAGTTAAAAAGTTAAGGTCGAGTACTGGATTACTAAAGTATGTACCCACCCAGACCTTTCAGTTATTTTGTAATGCTCGTGTTCAAAGAGGACCTACACAGATAACCCCTTGGATCCGCCACTGTAATTCATTGCTGTTTGAGAACGATGCGACTTCGTAATCAGAACCATTTCAGGATATTTCATATGTAAAATAATCAAATAATAGAGACCTTTAGATCCAAGTTTTTTTGTGTTGACTGTTACTTTAAATTGCGTGCAATCCTCAAACCGCAATTTGAGGCTTGCCGTTTGCAGTAATATAGTAGTAGTAGACACTTATTTACACAGGGTGGCCCATTCAGCACGCAGGCTGGTATCCAGAGGCCCTGCATCTATAAGTAACTATGTACATTTTACAAAATACTTCGAAATTTACAATACATAAATACAACCTATCTTGACTATAATTTAATCCTCTATACTTAAATGTCTATTTAATAAGTGCTAAAAAGTGAGCTTTTACAACTCTTAAAAGAACAAAGTGATGCGGCACTTTTAATATGTACAGGAAGGGAGTTAAACAGCACTGATCCAGAAAATCTAAAATAACGTTTTCCAAGGCTAAGTTTCGGTTTAATTACTAAACTGGATACAAACTATCCAACACGTGCGGGGCACCAATATTCAGCAATCACAACTTGTTATCAGTTGCATTTCCCTTTAATTGTGTTGACTTTGAATTTGTGACTGCAGACGTGTCAGTATCGACATCAAAGATGACGTGGATGTAGAGCTTCAACGAGCCATAAAGGGCCTAAAAGATGGCGAGGAGAATTATCCCTGCGACCAGTGGCCCGAGTACCGCCAAGCCAATGCGCCGCTTAGACCTCAGAAGAGAAAATGAACATCTGTGTTTGTCGCGGAGGAGTATTGTAATTTTGTTGTTGTGGAAAATAGAAAGAGCCGTAAAACGGAAGTTTATCTATTCAGTGTTTCACATTAAATGTGCACAATATACGAATGAAAGGTCAAACAGTAAAACGGTATAGATGTAATATTTTTAGAGTACACGTACAGCCATACGTAAGAGAAAGTCATATAGCAACTTGCTGCTCTTTTTAATTATATGTGCACAGCACAGATTAATACCTGCAAAATATAGCCGAGTATTGTGTTAAATTTCTCGTCGTATTTTCTCTATACTAGAACGAAGACATACTCAGATCACAAGGTTAAATATCACTCTTAACATGTGCATTATAAAAGGTGGTATTTATATTTTAAAAAACACAGCATATTGACTCACCTTGCCAGTAATCAGTAACAGAATATTTTTGTCAAATGTAACATCTATAGTAGATAATATAAACCATCAAATAAAACTCTACTTGCATAGAAAATGCTTTGTTCATACTTCCTTTGTAGCACATAGAAAGAGCCCTTCTTGCCGACACAATCTTGCCCCTAGAGCTCAAATTCTTCTTGGCCTGCGGCATGTAACGAAGGCTCAGGTACTGTACGCTGACACACCCAATGCGCAGGCGCTCCAATGTGGATAATCCCACCGACGACAAGCGACCTTCGTCCACACCGCTGGCAAAAATGAACGTGTATACTATGGAAACGAACTTGTAAGTACACTGGAAATCCTTATTCGACTGAAGATAAGCTTCTTTGCGCCATCTCTTCGACACAAAAACGCGAGCAAAACGTAATTTTCGAGTTCATATGGCCATACGGAAAACATGAATGAACATACGTGAACTGAAGTTTTCTTCGGAAGAATGACTCTGTGCCTTGTATACTAAACCCTTGTTGTCAGTACCAAATTCTAAATCATAAAATATGTGATAAATATGTGTACTCTTATAGAGATGTATTATATGAATAGTCAGGACATGGAATGAGTAACACAATTTATTGGTAATATTTACAATAGTATTTGTTTTTATATACAAAATATTGATAATTTCAATGTACTCTATATGGTGCTCTGGTGAATGCTTATGACCTATAACGAGCTTGCGCTATTCGCATTCTTGTACGACTTGCAATGTAAAATGAATGGAGCAAGGATGGATAAACAGTGATCAACAATTCTGGCCTTTCCGGGGGCAGGGGGGTCACTCTCCAATACGTGGGTACCCACTCATATTCACGGGATGCAATCGCCCCTGCCTTCCCCTGTGAGAAAGTTAAAGTATACCTTTAACGGAATTTGATGGAAACTGAAACACTCCCTACGTGAGGTACACTCACTTGGCATACCTAACACAAGAACGACGAGAATTGTATCCAACTCAACCTGAAAGACGTCTGGTAACAAATGAATTCAATACTATACCAAGTTACCAATTTGTAACCGAGATAGCGAGAACGTAGCCGTAAATATAAAATTTCCTCGCAAGAATCCTTGAGAAGAGCTTATTAACTATTAGGTATTGAGGCTCGGTAGATAGGAGGGGAGCTATATCAAAGAACACAGTACATAAACGAACGCTGTAATATCTGTTCTGGAGATTCGTTGCTGTAAAGTACTATTATAGGGCATGTCACACACCTAATGATCTGATTATACATTTTCTATTGCTCAAACTGTTGGTAACGGAACAATGCAACTTGAGAGACATTTGCGATGTGAACAGCCTCTTGGCATACGGTAAAATTCCGATCAATAGTCATGGGTTTACTTTTGTACCAAGGGCTTTTTCTTGGGCTTATTTCCGGGGGTTGGAGACATTTAATGTCTCGAAAATAGCCCTATTTTAAATACCTTTTTGTGAGTAAATATAAGCGAATGGTTTTATTCTTCGGTGAGTTTGTTTGCGGAAGTTTCTTGAGTTTCAAATTTTGGGGCTTAATATCGGCTAGGGGGTATATCGGCTAGGGGGTATATCGGCTAGGGGGTATATCGGCTAGGGGGTATATCGGCTAGGGGGTATATCGGAAGTTTACGGTAAAAGACTAAACCTATCCAACTGTTCAGATTGTTTCCTCAAAAAATATTTGAAGTAGATATTGATACATTTGAGGTTCTGGTGTAATTGTTCGTTATGAAACAACTTCAATAACTCGACTGAAACATATACTTTATACTTTTCTATAAAGGGGTTTATTGGTGTCCGTGATGGCTCTTGGGCCTAATTAGGCTCCTCTCTCAGTCAAACGCTAGTTCTAGTTGCAGTAAACACAAAAGAACTATTTGATTCAAGGGTACAATAAGCAAACCGTATTTCCGCTAATAAGCCCCCAGCCTCTGATAGGCCCCCACCCCCTAAAGGAGGCATTTTTCTTCGTTAAAAAGCAGATGTATTTCGATATAAACATTCCAATATGTTGACATAACTGTTGTGTTTAGTTTATGACCATAAGCTGGTTAGTTCTGCAAAAATTATATACATTGGTCACTGCATATTTTTTTCTAAATTGCTGAACTTCGTTGACAGACAGTTGAAAGATATTGTCAACTGTTTAAATTAGGAATAAAAATCACGAATTTATAAAGAACACGAAAGTTATTAAGCTCCAGCCTCTAGTAAACACTCCCCCCCCCCTTCTAATAAGCCCCCAGTCTAGATGCACTGAAAATAAATAAGCCTCCAGGGGGTTTAATAGAGGGAATACGGTAATATAGCTATCTGATATAAAGATGTTCACAACCCCTAAATAGTGAAGCACAACCATAATAAATAAGACCGCTTAGTCTCTAACTGCCAAGCAGCCAGACCCAAATCCAATATTTCTCAAAGTAAAACAAGAAAATGGTCAGTGTACTTCGACTTGCCCTCTGCCACATGAATCACCAGTGAGATGAATAGAAATTGGCCACAAACTTTCCCTCACGTAAATGTACACTAATCTCTACATTACATTCTACCAATAGTTAGTTGAGTAGAGACCTGCAGTTCAGTGATTTGTTGATCAAAAGAACCCACTAAAGAATGTGGACTGTCTTGAGGTAAAATAGAAAGCTTATGAGAATACATCAGCCAGGGAAGAAAGAGAAAAATTGAACTGAATTTACGTCAAGCGGGCTTCCAAACAGGCAAAGGATTCAGGATCCAGCTCCAAAGCAAAGTTTAAAGGCGAGTTCAACAGCACTTTGCTGGGCAGCGTGGTGGTAACAGACGTAGCACTCCCTTGGGTGTTCCCCTGGAAACAGCCTCCTGCAAATAATTACATCATTAATAGAATTAATCATCTATATTTCTACCCGGCTCAGAATTAGGATAGAGTGTCAGCCATTACAGTGATCAAGCACAACAAAGATGCACAAACCCTTTACACATGTTTGTATTATAATAGATTCTATTTTCCTTCACAACTCTCACTAGGTACAAAAGGCAAAATAGGTAGAGTGGAATTAATTAGAGTTAAAACTATCATATTATTATGCATTTGTGCAATTGTGCAATTGATTAGTTGGCCACCAAGTCCATGAAACAATGCATATTGTGTCACCCTCACTAAATAAAGTATATTGACTGATTGCTTGCTTGCTTGCTTGCATGCTTGATTGATTGATTGCTTGCTTGCATGCTTGCTTGCTTGCTTGCTTGATTGATTGCTTGCTTGCATGCTTGCTTGCTTGCTTGCTTGATTGATTGATTGATTGATTGATTGATACACGAGACAGTAAGTATGTGGCAAGCAAAGAAATGATAGTTCATTTGTTGAAAGTAGAATCATTTTACAATAACAAATACTGCCATTCACTCACCCAACTACCCAATATTTCAGCACAGGAGGAACCTTCCTCTGTTCTGCTGTGCTCTCTCGCATTCTGTGGAACATAACTCCGTGCTCTACAACGCTTTGAATGCTGGATCCACAGAGAAAATTTGATGGTTTCTGTTTGGGTTTCTGCATTTTTAATCTCTGTTGAAAAAAATACAAATGCATATTTTACTCGGTTATTGAAAGCAACTAATATGCAATCGAGTTACAGTATATCAAAATGAAAGTACTTTTTAAGGTCTATACATATTGCTACATGCGTAGCATTAATATTTCAATAGATGCGATTGAGTCATTGGAATTTAGTACATGGAGCATCGTCCAGACATTTACATTTCAATAGATGTTTTAACAATAGCGTCACTAGAGACTCGCTACATGGAGATCACTCAAACATTAACAATTCGATAGATGCTAATCACCACAAATGACTAACACCTTAAAGGATATTTAAAACTATTGTCATTAGGGACTTTGTATATGGGGAATCGAGGGCTTCCTCAAGAAATATTAGTAATAAAAAAACAAATCGTGATTTTGATAATGTACTAAAATAACCCACCTGTCTATGGTATGGTTGAAACATCCTACGTATTACCAGACATGAGTCGTGGAAGGCACGGACCACCTCAGCATGGACGGCACCACCCGTGTTTAGATTGTCATTGGAGGTAGGGCAAACGATAACTCCATGCAAAGAATCAAAGCTCACATACTGGAATAGGGTGTTTTCAGTACCGCTTGTCAACCTGCAACAGGCACATAACAGTTATTATTATACATTTTCATGCTATCTCGATTCTGATTGGCTACAAATGCACTGTTAATTCCAGTATTCTTTTCTAAAAGGTTTATCCAAGTGGATATACAGTCATACTATTCCATTTCAAAGTTAGAGAGCCTTGAACCAGCTGGTATAGCAATAAATGATGATATGCAATTATTCCCTTTCTTTTATGTTCTTTTTTTGTTCATTTATTCTTTTCTTTTGGTTTAGTTTCTTAAAGTTAAATTCATTCTAATAAATTGATAATTGCAACTGATAATTGTGGGTTATTTAGGGTGTAGTAATTGTAGATGGCCGATTTGTATCAAATATGAAATATACTACTATAACTTACGTTACATTAATAATATTACGTAAACTTTGTAAACTTAAAATTTCAAGCGTAATCCTGATTGTAACAGGCCTGTCCAAATTGCACGAACGATCGTTTCGTTCGTGCATCGGCTATGCAATTTCTCTTTTGCATAACCCATTTATCGTTCGTGTAGCCTGTGACCGGGTTTTCAGGAAGCCTGGCATTCA
>JANVCH010024004.1:0-11717 GCA_025505405.1 Epizoanthus rinbou
TTGCAGTTTATTAGTAACAGTGTCTTTGTTATCAGCATTTGAATAGCAGCAGAAACACAATCACCTTCAGGGTTGAAGTGTTAACAATCTAAGTATACTTTTTATTATGTCTGAGCTTTGGGAACCAACCAGTTAATGGAAATGACTGATTGGACTATGATGCTCAGTTGCTCTGTGGCTGTTCAATTGGGTCTGTGTACATGTCAAATTTCACATGCAAGACACAAGGAAAAAGGACAAAGCAAAGATATAATCTTTGCACACTCACCAACAGCCAGGACATTTTTAGCACATTTACAAATTATACAAATTTTGTCAAAAACCACTCCCTCGGGATGACAAACTTGATCAATAAACACAAAAATCCCTACTCTGGGTCAATACAGTTACGTCAAATGTTACTACCCAAAGGCACATGTCCCCCTCCCTGGGGCGAGTCTACCCAAACAAAAGCCACTCCCTGGGGCAAGGATCCCTGTCTTTTTGCTGCTTTACAAGCAAACTTTATAGCTTACATATAGCGCTTTTCTTTATATATAAACATCGCTCTGGCACTGCATTTATGCTTTTCAAAAATTTAATTGTGAATTTAAAACATACCCTGTTCCAAAGCACTTCAGGGCTTTTCATCAAACAGACACATATCCGATAGCCAAGTCGCATCTGCTCCAAAGAGCCAGGTTGGAAATAATCGAGGAAAGAAAGCCTGCGTATGAGTTTGCTAGGGCTGAACTGGTAGTAACAGTTGAAATTCTGTCAGGTCAGCAACTTCTGAACTTAGCCCTGCATATCATTTTTTTTGCAAAACTATCTCAGCATGAAAGTTGGGTTTGTGATGTTACCGGTTGAAATCGACGCATTATCGAGACTGTTGAAACCATTGCATTGTAGAAACCTTGTTCTATGTGAACAATGAATCGTCGTGATTATAAGCAGTTGAATATTTGATATAAATTAACTCTTTCACCAAAACAATTCTAGCACCAAAATTACCCTGAACAATTCATTTCTAGCAAATATATGGGAAATTTGAGTAGTCAATTTAAAAGTACATTTTGGGCAAGAAGGAGTAGATATGTTATAAGGTAACCCCATATTAAAATTAATCTATAGTAGATGATCTTTCAAAAAATATATTTTCTGTGTGGATCTCATTTATACACAATTAATAAGTAACTAATTAAATTCAGGATTGCGCAAATATACTACATGCCAAAAGCAAAAATTATTTACAAGTTTTGCTTAGTTTGACCTAATTTTGTCCTAACTAATGTGATTACATGAAGAAAACAATTTTCTTAAAAAAACTGGAAAAATTGGCCAAACTTCACTGATTATTCTGTAATAATTATTCTGCATAAATTATGTAAATGTTTCTGACAGTGTCTCTTTTCAGCTCATTTCAACTGCACTTTCATGCAGTATAAAGTTACTACTAATTGTGATAATACAGAAAAATACATGCTAGCAGTCCACTTCACAGGTTCAAGGACAGAAGCCAGTTCAGCAACAAATGCACAATTTATCATCACAAGAAATGTTGTTCATGGATAGACTCCATTACAGCTCACTTGTAGCAGTCAGCATGTGTGTGCCACAGACGAAAACATTCTCTTTCTCTGGTAATGCACAAATAAACATCACAAGCACTGCACTTGAATGTTGTCTTCTTCTTGGGGTACATGTCTTTGTTTCTCTTGTTTTTTTCAAGGCAGAGGACACAGTTGTGATCATTTCCTTGCCCCTTTACTGGCATGTGGGTCCCAACATCCTCAAGCTGAAATGGGGTTTCCTTTCTTTTCCTGCCAACTCTAGAGCGATTAGCCCTCCAGGTGTTGATGAGTTGCAGGATGAGATCTTCCCGAAATGCCAGAAAGTCCCTCTTGCGATGATCAGCTGGGTTATGCTCTACAAATTTCCCTTCAACAATATATGCGTTGTAGGCAGACAGCTCTAGTCCCTTGATTACACATCGCATGTACCACCTCATCTGTTTCCTGCTCTTCCTCACAGCTGTCATTTGGTCATTTGTATCTACAGCCCCCATATTTTTATTGTAACTTTCTACAATTCTGTGGGAGGGAAGCTCAACTTGAACATATGCCCCTGTTCCCCTTTGTTTTTGGCGACGCAGCACTGTCGAAGACTCTTCGGCGCCATGCATTGTCGACAGGAAATTTACAAGTTTGTTGTCCTTCCACGACAAGGCAACAATTCCCTTGTAGACTCTAATTTGGGAAGCTCCTCTGGGGAGGGTAGATGCTTTCAACTGTTTCAGTTCTGTGGGGAAGCCCTTTCTGTTTGATCTGACAGTTCCACATGTGTATATCCCTCTTGACTGAAGAAAGAGACACAATGCAGGACTTGTGTACCAGTTGTCTGTGAATAACTGGTGACCTTTGTGATGGAAATCGTGTGTGAGACGTGCAACAACTGCTCCTGCTTTTCCAATGGTGCTGTTTTGCTCTTCCTGTCTTTCTGGATCACGTGCCTTTCCAAGGTAGACTTCAAAGCGTGACACATAGGCAGTTTCCGAATCGCACAGCTCGAAAACCTTTATGCCCCAACGGATCGGTTTCCTGAGAATTCGCTGCTTGATTGAAAGCTTTCCTTTGAATGGAATCATGGCCTCATCAATCGCAACATTCTTTCCGCAAACGAAATGTTCCTTGAAAACATTCTGCAGGTGTTTAACAAATGGACGAACTTTCGCGAGCTTGTCATCCTTGGTGGGGTGTTCCAAGTCAAGTTCATCTGGGTCACAGAAGAAGATGTAGCGATTGAGCTGGGAAAATATTTGCAGGGTAAATACTCTCTGGAATCCTGGTGTCAAGAACAGCCATTTTGTTTCATCTTGGCGAAAATACTGCTCATAACGTGGCAGATGCACATTCTGATTTATGGCCATTATAAACAGCTCAAAGAAATCGACAGCTTTTCCATCACCTGGTAAGTTGTTTATTGTGGGGCCGTGTTCGTGTTGAAATCGATCGCGTGGGTTCTCTTCGTAAAATTCACGAGTCACGGAGCCATCATCGTCAACAACCCAGTTCCAAAGATTTTCACGCATTGCTGTGAAGCCTTCAAACTCCTCTTCATCATCACTTTCACCGAAAATATCTTCAATGTCACCATCAGAAAACTCTTCTTCTTCGTTATCAGACATTGGGGTATTTAAAAATGGCGTTGTGTGAGTCAAACTTTCAACCTCGAATTCTCCTCAAATTTCATATGAACGCCGATCACGCAAAGCACGTGTATCCTTGGGTATGGTATTATACTAGCCTAATGCAATAGATTGACCCCCCTCTGGCCATTTCTAAGCTAGTTCCAAGTCTTTTAGTTCGAAACGGTCAGAAACCCGGAAAAGCGGTTTAGTACGTTCAGAGGGAAAATGCAGCGGACCGGAAAACCGGGTTAGTTGGGTGAAAGGGTTAAGGGATTTTCTCCATTTTGTTCACTTGGCAGTAGTGAATACAACAGATTCTCATTCTAACACATTTGCTTATATTGAGTTGAGTGTTACTGTTGAATTCACTAGGACGCATTGTTGAATTTCACATGTAGAAACGATATTAATAAAATGTATATGAACAATGAATCATGGCTAAAAACAGTTGAATACTTGATATAAATGAACAAACTTTCTCCCACTTGGCAGTATTAAATAAATCAGCTTGTTATTTTCATACAATTATTGTTGTTGACGTTTTTTGTTTTGTTTGCAAAACTCGAAAATTTTGGGTCGGTCGGATAACTGTAAACAGAAAAAAACGTGGGCATGGCCTAAGGGCATTTTAGTTCTGGTTGACACAACTGACAAGCAATATAGATTTGGTTATTGTAAAATGAAAAAGGTCATGCATTGAGAAGAATTTTTCAAGCCAAAAGTTTCCAAATTCCCATCCCTTGGCCAGCTAAAAAAAAGAGAGATGATGTCAGCCAGACCCAAAAAATTGAAAGCACTCTAAACTTTAGATACAAATGTTTGAACTATTTTCTTAATAAAGAGTATATCCTACATGTATCTTTGTATATGTACAAGACTGCAAACAAACTACTCACTTTTCTTCACAATCTTTGAAACTAGTTGTTTTTGTAAGATCATCTCCTCAAATCTCTCTTTGGCTTCATCTGACCATCCTGTCCCATTCAGAGGACTTGCATTTGCCAGGGAGCACTGGATTGCCAGTACAGGAGTCTCCATGAACTCTACCTTGAGACTTTTCACATCACTCAAGGTAACCGTCTCACAGTTACCATAGTCAACATAGGTAACATCTATAGTGCCTTGATCTGATACGCTGGTTATAACTGCACGGTACCACAAGCTGTCCTCTAATGAAAAAACAATTAATCAGAATAGCCTTGAAAATGCCATTTACACTCTTACTTACTGCATGCTTACATTTGCTACATTACCATACATTACATGTAGCATATTCTGATTTTCATTTAATTTAAACTAAAATGAATCTTTAAAGATCAAATTAAATGAAAATCAGAATTATAAAACAAAACAAAAACTAAACAACTGCTTCTTTAGGTGTCTGAACACAGTTTCACAGACCGTTTTAAAAGGGGGGGGGCTATACTTTTACAGCTAATTATTTTGGTACACAAGCTTCAATATCAATTTATACATGTATTTAAGTAACGCACTACTTGATACTTATGTCACTGACGTCACTGACTACATTTCGCAAACAAACATTATTTTACAGATGTTGAAATATTATGGTTTCCCAAAATCTACTCAGGCAATAACTTCTCTTGAAACTTTGCAAAATTAATTAAGTCAATATTCTGATATAAAGAAAATCCAAAATGGCTGCCATGGCATCCAAGATGCATTTTTGTGATGTCACATGACATCATAATTAAAATATCTAATTGCTAAAATATATTTCACAAGCTAATTAACTAATCCACCAAATATGGACATGCTACCATGTAAAGAAAGAAAGCTAGAGAGGTACAGCCATTATGGTCCCTCCTCTCCCCCCCCCAGCGATATAGCGATGTTTCTTGTTTGTAAACATTGCCATTGAAATGTAAATGTGCCAACTACGATTACAAAAGACCTCTTTGTTATAAGAACTAATAGATCTCTGGTTGGCACATTAATAACAATGGATGACGACAGGAGAAACATCGCTATTGAGGTTGACAAAGTCAAGCCTGGGTAGGGTTAATTATGCACAAATTTGCATAAAATAACATTGTTGATAGGTTACGACATCTCTACTGGAATATACCTTGTAAAGCACTCTCGGGACTCGGGAGTTAAACAAACAAACCTGGAAACAATGCACAACAAGCCATTCCAATTGATGGTGAATGAAGTTTTTCCTGGCTGGGCTCCAGGGAATTGTAGTGTACTTGAATACTGTCCATCAACTGCCGCAGACGCTCAATCTGTTCTTTATTCATCACCTGGCATGTGAAACTGGCTGGGCCATAACTTGTCACAGGACACACATCAATATACTCATCCTCAAAAATACCTGGTAATGCTTTGAAACCTGATGAGAACAACACAACAAGAGCCAAATGAATTAACCAGTACCTAGTTAATTGCCTTTCCCCAGTGTGATAAAAAAAGTTAACAAAGAATTCCTTTAATAAAGGCTACAAAACGAGGTAATATGACCTTAGAGCTGAGTTAGACAGATTACAATTGCTAGCCGTGTTCACTGCTTGAACATTCAAGTTCCTTTCTTAAAGAATGTTTGATAAACATATTCTAGGATTTAACTGTTGGTTTGCACAGATTTATTCTGTTTACTGGCAGCAAAATCAAATTTGGTGTCATTTTGTTTTGTTTGGCCAACTTGCATGTTAGAAATGTGTTGTGTTCCACTGAAACTGAAGAGGAATACAAGTCGACATGGGATGACATTTTAAACAACCTTGGCTGAGTGAACATGATGGTTTCATCCTGCAAACTGTGTGAAAAATTTATTGCTATAAAAGGTCTCAATGTTTCGAATATTATCAATGAGGACTCAGTACAAGAACAAAGAAAACGCAAAGGAGATCAGATCACAAAGTGTTCATGTTTACCGTACAGCAATTAAGAGCCAGTATCTTTGATTTTCTTCTTGGAGTTCTAGTTTACCAATACTGATACACAATTGAGACAATATAATATTTTCTGTATGCTCATACAAACTGTGCAAATGTTTTGAGGGAACCCTGTAGTGGAAATTAGCTTTGATATTAATCTCTCCAAATAACAATAGTCAAACATAACACTTTTCAAATTCAATCATTAGAGCTAGAATGTAGTAAGGGTTGTCATGCATCCCAAGCCTGCCTGTACTAGTGGTTTGTAGTTTAGATAAAAGCAATAAATGGAACTAATCAACATGACAGCAGCAATTTCAGAAGAATATTTTTCATATATTACTTTTTTCATTCAATTTTTATTCACTACATCTCAACTAACCTGCAACTGGCAGTGTCTGTGCAGCTCTTTGTGATGAAAGCACATCCTCTCCTGTTTCTGTAGAAACCAACTGTACATCCACCACTCCATTACTCATCTGTGACAAGAAATGTGCCTCAAATTCCATGTCAAGGATATCTACAGTACCTGCGGCTCCTGAGAGACAACACTGGACTGCCTGTGCAGGGAAAGACGCAAACTGTGGCATTAATCTCTTGATAGTGGTCTTTGGAATAGATTCAGAGTTTCCATAGTCAATGTACAAAACATCAACATTGTTGCCGACACCAGTTATCTTGGCCCGATACCACCCACCATCTTGAGGAAATGTAGCCATGCAGAAATCACCAACAACAGGGGCATCTACAGAGTCTTGCTGTTCCTCCAAAGCACTGTAACATTCATCAATACCGTTCATCAGCTCATCCAGAGCTCCGATGTTGTTGTTGAGCTGACAATAGAATTTAGCCATGGACTCCACTGCAGTGACTGTTACACGCTCCTTAGTACCTGCCTGCACCTGCAGGTGTGTGACTGTCACAGTACTTGCAACTTGTGCTTCCTTGCTTTCAGACTGCAACGACTTGACAACAGATTCACCAGAGTCCTTTTTCAGTAGTTCAACCTGTGCAATGTTATCTCTAACAGAAGCAATAACAGCAATAAAATCAGTTTCCAATGCAGAATCTTTGAATTTAGCATCCATGGTTTCATTTGATTTGCAGTCTCTAAGAGAACAACACACTGCTTGTGCCGGAACCTTGGCATATTCTTGTCCGAGTATCTTCAAATCTGCTAGCATCACAGTTTCTTTGTTACCATAATCAATGTAATGTATTTCAGCGCTTTTACCAGAAATGCTGACAATTCTTGCACGATACCAGCCATCGTCCTCAGAGAACTTGGCTACACAAACATCTCCAACAGCTGGGGATGATACACATTCCTGTTGCTGGCCCAGTGGTCTGTAGTGTTCTTCAATTAACCCCATTACAGTGTCCAAGTCACTGGCATACTTTAAAAGCTGAAAGTAAAATCTCTCAACACTATCCACAGTAGTAACAAATACATCCTCCTTTGCATTTGGCAACAACTCTATGTTGGGAACACAGGCATGTTGAAATGTTTGTGCAGAAACAGGTTTCTTTTCACTTGACTTAGGTAGCTGGTCTAGCAGAGATTCACTGGTGTCACTCGTCAACAGATCAACTTCTACAACTCCATTGTTCTTTACCGATACTACCTTTGCCACAAAGTCCACATCTAGAGTTAGTTCCTTGAAAGTCTCATCGGGCACACCCTGTGTATTGCCTGCCAGTGAACATTCCACGCACTGGGCTGGAAGTCCTGCAAACTTTGCAGCTAACTGCTTCACATCAGAAAGTGGAAGAGTTTCTGAATTGCCATAGTCTATGTAATACACTTCCACTGAGTTCGGACCCACTCTCGTAGCCTTGGCTCTAAACCAAGCCTCATCTACAGAATATCTGGCCATGTAATACCCACCAATCACTGGCTCCTCCACTTTGCCCTGCTGATCATCAAGTGCTTTATAGTGACTGTCAATATCAAGCATCAATCCATCAAGCTCACTTGCCGTTCTTTGAACCTGGCAGAAGAATTTCCCGGGATCACAAACTGACGTCACTACCACGTCTTCCTTTTCACCGACTTTCAGCTTCACCTCTGATACTGTTGGCTGGGAATCCTGTGGCAGCAAAGCAGTGATTTCATCACCAATGTTCAGGTTCTTCCCTTGTGTTGTATCCAGCAGCAGAATCATATGTGCACCTTGGCTTTTGTCAAAAGCATCTACCCGGCCAACAAGTTCCTTTTCAATGGCAAGTTCTCTAAACTTGTCGAGAACTTCCTGTGGCCAGGCAATACCCTCAAATGAGATGCTCTCAAGAGCACACTTGAATGCCTGAGTTGGAAGCTCTATGAATTCCCGTTTGATGTCTCTCAAATTGGAGAGGGGCATCACTTCTGAATTTCCATAGTCGACAAATTGCACCTCGACCTGATTTCCTCGTTTGATGCCAGTCACCTTCCCTCTGTACCACCCACTGTCTACACTGTAATTTCCAATGCACGACATACCTGAATGAGGTAAAGCATATTTAGGGCTTCCATAAGTACAAAATATACAGAACTTTATCACGTTTTGAATGTCAATCAATTTATTTAAGGTTCATTTGTATGTGACAATCATGGAATCAACCCTAGTCCAGGCTCTTATCTTGAACGCTATATCTCCAACCTACAATTTGCCATTATCACTCTTCCTTTAACTTGGTTGTGTTTTAAATTCGGTTTGTTACACAAAAACTCCCAGTCAACCACCATGTTATGAAATGCTCATATCCAAACAAATCCAAGACCACGATATGCAGGTAACCAGGATTTTCAATAGTATGTACAGTTGATGATTATGGTGAAGTAGGCGGAGAGTTAGGGGCAGCTCTACCTTGTAAACATTTCCTTATTTTTGTCATATTCAACTCCAGTTAAAGGGAAACAAGGGATTAAAATAATATTTTGTAAAATAAAAGTTTATTAACCAGTATATCGATAAATCTTAGTCATTGGCTGCTACTTGCTTTTTTCTCCATACAGGAAACCTTTGAAAGTACAGAACAAGAATGCTGCTTTCCACCATCTTGGTTCATGACGCCATATGAGGCTAAACACTGACCAGTCCAAGTTATGTGTTACAAACATCTTCAAAGGTTTTGTATGTACCGTAATTTCCGGCATATAACCCGTGGGTAATACGTTGATTTTGTCGAAAATTGATACTGGTACGGGTAATACGAAGGTGTGGGTAATACGCTGAATTCTGTTTAGGGACCGATCATTATTTATCTGGACCACTGGGTTGGTAAAAAAAGATACCGGGGTTTGAAATATGTTATGCCTGAACGAATGGGGCTTGAAAAGTTTTATAAGGATCTTTAAGACAGGGTATGAAAAAAGCACAGAAATGTTTTTCTGTAAAAAAAATTCTGACTTTATTAGACGTGTATCAATATACAACAAAACCAAATACAAACATCACTCCATAATATGAAATCGATTTTAGCAATCTATTCTTCCAGAAACTAATCAAAGTTGTGCCGGTGAGTGACACAGCATCAAGACTTTTTACATGTATACAATAACAATAAAGGCCGCCACACACTGACCGATTTTTTGTTGAGAGGCCTCCGATTTTTTGTTGGCGACGAAAAATCGGCTGTGTGTGAAGTTCCCGATGAGGTTCAGACATGATTTTTTGTCAGGCAGTTCAATCTGACATGCTTGATCCAAAAATGTTTTGTCAGATTCATGACAAAAAATCGGTTAGTGTGTGGCAAGTTATGAGACGAACAGATTCTTCCCCGACAAAAAATCGGAGGCCTCCCGACAAAAAATCGGTCAGTGTGTGGAGGCCTTAAGATATGTAATTGATTGTCCTTTGTCATTATATGTCAGTTATTTCCGGTTTTATTAATCACAGTATCTACAGAAATAAGAAAGAAGCCATTTTTTTATGTGTCGATGCGATTCTTCGAGTATCCAGAGGCACGACCTTCCATCTCGATAACTTTTGGGATGACCTTTCACTGATGAACCGCGTTCTCCAAAACGACATGATTCCCTCGATCAGTTCTTCCTTTGGATCAGTTCTTTCTATGGAACAACTGATCACACAAATTGTATTTTTTGCTCTACTGATTTTCAGTTTCTGGTCAATATTGTGGCACAACATTTTTAATACTACGAAAGATCTGAAAGATAAACTTTGTACAAGAGAAAGTAACATGGACGCAACTGACAGCGCCACAGTGTCTAGGCATTTTTATTTTGATTGCTTCACCTAACTACAGTAGTAATGTTTATAAAATCAGTTTGCGGCATGATGCAACAAGTGTTGTGACCTCTAAATTGACTGCCAGAAGCAAGAAAAAAAATTGGTGTGTCCTTTATCTCAGCTTGTATGCAACAGACTGTATTATTAAAAGGTGTTTATTTGATTGTACTTTTTCATCAGAGTGAAGAAAATAAATAATCTTAAAAACACGATGTTTTTAAAAGCTTACAGGCTGCGAACCAGCGGATCGTCCAAACGTAAACAGACAGACAGACTCAGCTAGACACACGATTTTAACGGAATGCATTGAGAAAGATCGAACAAAAAATAAAGATAAAGATAAAGAAAAAAGCAAATGCTCTTGTCTCACGCCGAAGGCATCTCTATACAAGAGTTTCACACCTTTTCAATAAAAACTATCATGTTCCAGGAAATTAATCAGGTTTGAAATTTTGTACTGGGTTTAAATTCTTTTGTCGAGGCATGGACGGGGTATAGAAAATTGATCACAAAACCTTGCTTTATTACCAACCCGGTAACCCAAATAACTAATGATTGGTCCCTAAAATACTATTTAAAAACAAAATATCAGAGTGCCGAACTATCCTGATTTTGGCAGGATTGTCCCAAATTTAGGTGCTGTGTCCCGATTTTTGTGAGGTTCTATTTCCATAGTCCCGACTGATCATGTGAAGTCTTCCCCATACATATACATTTGCCATAATTGTGTTTAATCTTGAAGAAATGTCCCAATTTTTCCCCAATTTTGAGCTCCATTAGTCCATAGGTTGGACACACTGAAATATCGAAAATTATACGGTATCCTAATCCGTATGTATATGATGTATAAATATAATATGCTGAGTATGCAAGATACTGAGCACACACTCCTAGGTTTGGCACAACTGTGGAAAATGTAACTGCGCAAAACTTGAAAAAGCAAATGAAAGGGTCCTACAGTATGTTTATGGAGATAAACAATCATCATCATGATATCACGGGCAGCCAAAGAACATGGATTCATATATAGTAATATACACTGCAAAATAGACGCAATTAATTCTTAAAGATAAATGATGAAAGATATGGACCTGGTTGTTCGAAAGAGGATTAATTTTAACCCTGGGTTGAGCCAAATTAAACAAGCAATTTCTTCACGTTCGAATATGTTTCTGTGGCTTATAAAATACTATCGAGTCTTTCCTTGGAAACCCAATTGTTAAACCCAAAATGGCAGTCCAAACCAGTCTATAATAAGGTAGTAAGTACAAACATGGATTAAAATTAATCAGCTTTCGAACAACTGATGATGACGATGAATCCTTTATTTATACATGGTAGAAATAAAACATCTCTCATAACAGAGTTATGGTTTTCGGAGAAGCCGTGTCCGCTCTACCTCGGCCAACTGCT
>JANVCH010024115.1:0-11716 GCA_025505405.1 Epizoanthus rinbou
CACCCCCTTGTAAAGCACTGCAACACTGTAATGTACAAGAGAAAAGAAACCAATAAAATACATGATTATTATTATTAAAAAAAAAAAAAAAAGTTTGGGGGCGATGTAATCAATATTTGATCGACAGTTTTTCTCTGCACCTCAAACCGATCAGCTCTCCAATGGATCTTGAGATCTATCGAACTGGTTCTCCTCGTAAATTAGAGTTTTTTTGTTCATCCATCTCTATAGAGTTAACTAGTTTTAATGAAGTCCGGCTGTTTCACTTAATAGGTACACCTTAGGAATGTCCTACATTTTCAACTAAGTATTTTATCTTAACCCTAAAAAGCTTGGGGGGGGGAGTAGGGGGAAGTGAAATTGACTTCATCCTTCAATTTTTTTAGCTTTCCCGCAGTGTTTTTAATATTTCCTCCCTAAAAGCTTTCTAGTAGCGGTTACTAGGCATGTCCTGATTGTGCTCAGTAACTTTTGAACAACTTTCGGCTCTCTCGGCTGGGGAAACGGGGACAGGCTATTCTGAGCAGTTTTTGAGCAACTTTTGACCAAATTACAGGTTTATCCATAAATCAAGCACGCAAAAGTTAACAATTTGACAGAAAACTTCATTTTCTGTGCGAATTTGTTGATGTTTATCAAATTTGATCAAATAACCTGTCCCTTGAAAACCATTTTCCATGTCTGTTACGATCCTTATCTAATGCTATAATGGCTAATCTGCTATAATTTAATATGCGCAGAAACTGTTCTTACTATTGAATTGCTTGTCATCAAAACTGAAATGAATGGTGATTTGCCGAACAAGCCAAGAGCTTTTAGTCTCCTGGGCAATGCGTTTAGGCCACCACAAGACAGCAGGGCCCTTAAAATTACTTTCACGGAGCTTCTGATATGCTTCGATACAATACTACAACGAGAGTGTAACAGATATGTAGAAATACATCTGAACACGTGTACCACAAAATACTTTTCTTGGAGGCGTGGTATTCCGTAGGGGATGAGAACGCAGGAAGCGACCATATTGTCATGCCATCAATTTACAATTCCCTATGCGCAAAGACAATGCCAAGTCATTGTAGGTTTTCTGTTGTTAACGACAATCGTCGTCCGATTTACATACAGGCTTTACTCCACTGAGGAAAGAAGAACGGTATCTGCCGAAACGTTTGGAGAAAATATTTACATCGTTTTCTACATCGTTTTAATCATTTAGTCAGAAACAACCTTTTCTTCAACGGGGGTGTAACATTTTGATCTCATGTGAGACATTGTATGGTTTGAAAACAGAGACCGGCTATGAGAAAGTAGAGTTCTGGGAACAGAGGAGTTGTAGCATTGCTGAATACAATCAGTAGAGTTAGTTTTGTTCAGGTAATCCCACATATCGTTCAGCAAAGAGGTACAAAATATCGGTTTTTCAAAAATAAAAGCAACATTTTTGCATGTTTTCCGCTTATAATCAAGCGTTTTATGCTCGAAAAACAAACTTTGATAGCTTATTTTACATTTATCATAACCATAATGCAAGCATTCATGTTAGTACTCTATAAGACCTAAGCTTTCTAGAGTTAATATATGTTTCAGTTAGGGCCTCCACAGACTAAACAATTTGTTGTCGACAACTAATTTTCATCGAAAGCTAAAGATTGTCGACAACTAAACAACGCAGTGCGTGAAACGAATTGTCGACAACTAAACGCAAAATTTTCAGTTG
This sequence comes from Epizoanthus rinbou, assembly GCA_025505405.1. Taxonomy (NCBI): domain Eukaryota; kingdom Metazoa; phylum Cnidaria; class Anthozoa; order Zoantharia; family Epizoanthidae; genus Epizoanthus; species Epizoanthus rinbou. The sequence continues at coordinate 1,715 of JANVCH010024115.1, forward strand.
TCGACAACTTTGCAGTTTTCCTTTTCAAAAGGGAAACTCTCGGTTGTCGATAACAATTAGTTGTCGATAGCTACGAGTTTCACGTTTTTTTTTCTCGTGTGTGGACATTGATTTTTTAGTTGTCGATAACAACCCCCAGTTTGTTGTATCTGCGTTGCTTGTGGTCAGTGGCAAAGTCATTACTGAGCATGCCCAGTAGCGTTAGTTCCCAGGTTATCGCGGAAATGATTTTGTTGTCAACAACTGTCGCCCCAGTGTGTGGAATGCTTTCATCGGTCACATTTAGTATTCGATAACTTTTTGTTGTCGATCAAAAATAGTTGTTAACAACTAAATGCCTAGTCTGTGGAGGCCCTAACAGGCCTAAGACACATTTTGTGTATTTCGTTTCGTTGCAAGACTTGCCCATTAAGATTTTATAGTCACCTTACTTCAGCAAAGCAAAAACAAGTGAGACAGATAGACAGACAGACAGGCAGACATACAGACAGACAGACAGACAGACAGATAGACAGACAGAGAGGCATGACGGAGAAATGTAGAGAAATAAATTTACTAGGATAATAAAACTTACACTGAAGTCGTTCCGTTACTGGCTTGGATTACAGGAGGTCCATTAAGGTATTGGTTTAGAAATTCGTCCATTCCAGGGGCCGGTCTGAAGGCATCACCGAGATATCCCAGAGTTGGAAGCGAATGGAAAATCTTTTCTGGGGAGATATTGGGTGGCGCTATATGGGATCCCTGTGGGCAGCTAGAAGCTATGGCGATTTCTCTCGGAATTGTTGAAGACTCCATTCTTCTTGTTTCTTCTATTTTGAACTATAGAAAAGAGAAATATTGTAAGAACCAACAGTCCTGGTTTTCTATCAACTCAGTATTTTCTCCATGACTGTGTTCGCTTCACTTTGCTATATTTTATATTTAAGCCTTTTAAATCTATCAATCTATAATTCCTGAAATTAACACAGTCATGTCAATAAACGGCAAGAATCGACTCATCTCTCTCTCGTCCTTTCACATGTCGGATTCTTCAACTGTACCTGTTTATCTGTGTATTTGTGTGTGTGTGTGTGTGTCTCAGTATAGGTTAATTAGCAATTCTCTTCGTCCCTCAATGTCACTCCGCTCTATTTCAATCCCGCGCTTTGTTTAATCCCTATGTGACTCTCACTTTATCTCTCTATCGCTCTGTGTTCTTCTCTAACCTGTCTTACACTCCTTTAATATGTAACCCTTCTCATTGCTAACTCAATTCTACCAAAATCGTGTTCCGTTTATCTGCCAAAATAGCTCAAAATGTGACACTGAAATATCAACATACTTTGTCGTGCAGAAACAAGTTCTCAAAAAAAGTTGATCAACTTTAAGCATACTATTTCCGTGAAGTAGAAATGGCCAAACAGAGATTGATGAGTTCGAGTTTCCAAGCGAAGCACATAGTTTGTTTTTACAGTGGATACCCATCTACATGTAGTTACCACTGCGTGATTTCTTACTCGCCGTGCAGAAAGTTGAAAAAGATACGATTATTATGTTTCACTTACCTTTCGGAACTTTGTGAACTAGAAATGGACAGTATTGGATTTGCTAAGACTCCAAGAGCAAACTATCTGCCACTGGTTAGTCCCCGGTCAGAATCTTGTTGTGTCTCGAAGCTTGGAGGTTACGGAAGAACTGAGTTTGTCCTCGGGATAATGGACATTATATAGGGGTTGGTTATAGAACTTAGCCATAATGAGATGGTAAATCATTGTTATTCTGCCAGCCCATTGATGTGTTTATCGCATTCTTCAAAGGGAGTAATTTTAACACCTCACCGCTGCTTTCGAACCGAAGAATCTTCAAAGGCTTTTCTGAGTCCTTTCACCATGATTTTATAGGTGTTTTTCGAACCTCATCTGAAGACTGTCTGTGAAACAGGGTTATGACTCTAGAAATCTAATTTCATTGGGGATAAAATGCCAAAATATTGGTCAATGTGTTTTGAAGTTAAAAATTAATTGTTTATATCGACCATGCAACTTACATGCAAGTATTTCAAACTGTCGAGACCATATGATAATTTTCTTTCTTTTAGTCTTTTCAATCGGTGGAGTTCAGACTCTCAAAGTTGCAGATAATTGCAGTCATGTCCAGTTAAACTTTTGTATGGGTTTACTCAAACAATAAAGTTGAAGTTTAAACACTACAAAACTCCATTAACAGGCCGTACTGTCGCGACTCAAGATGTCTAGCGGAAAGGTAGAAGGCATTAATACACACATTAAACAGCCATCTCTTGTAAATAAGGTCTTTTGAGGTTCCTGATGTCAGCCTATGGAAAAGAAACGAACTCAAGTAAATGTTTGTGCAGGCTATGAACGCAAGAGATGTTTATTATAAACAAACAACAACTACTTGTAGTACTTAAATTGGAATGATAAAACATGAAAAGACAATATTTTGCGTATTACTCATGTTAATTGCTCTTCAAATAAATTACACACTGTTTATTAGCTTTTTATAACATCTTGCTCAGCACCGAGTAATTCAGTCCTAAACGGATACTAAAGTTACTTGCCTTGAACTAAAATTATGATCGCTCATTTAAAGAAAATGAACACTCAAATGTATATTGGACTATAACTAAGTAGTCGGGTAGTATAGGAACAGAGAAAGTGTGTTTATTGTGGAAAATCGACTCGACACGTGCTAACACTTTCACCGTGCACGCGTGCCGTACAGTTCAACAAAAGCAATATGAAATAACCTTTAGAAATGGTGCTAACTTCATTACGCTGCTAACGATCCTGCGTAGCAATGAGACTGTTAATATCAGTGAACTATAGGTTGCGAATTTGTCAATTCTGACAAACTAGTTTGGCACGGATTAGCATGGTTGTTACAGCTAATCACAGCAATGACCGTTCGCTTTTCACAGTTTTTCTGTGTGTTGAAGTGAGTTGAAAACAAAACGACGTCAGAAAGAATGGAATAATAAAACATAATTGATACTTTGTACTGAAAAATATAATAGAATTGTATTAGTTTTTAGTTTTATCGCTGTTTTGTTTCTGACTAGTTCTGGCTAATCTCTTCTACAAACGGAGAAGACACAACGGTATTCAATGCATATAGCTTCTTCATGTTCGACGACTATTTCATGGGTCGGAATTAAAACTATCAAGGATTCAAGATTTAATGTTTTATAGCGAGTTAAATATAGTTTACTGATCTGTTTGGTTGCCTGGAATGTCCTTTTAGTAGCACGACTTGAAAATATAAAACGTATATAATTCGTTTAACATATTAGTTACTTCATCAAGACCAACTGCAACTCAGAGGAGTTTCTAATTTCTTTTTCGCTTTGTTGTTTCAACTTTACACAACGCGACCAGTTCAGTATGATTAAGCCAGTTTCTTTACGTCTCTTTGCGGTTAAAGCAAAATGACGGCCTTGTCAAAGAAGACTTTAAAAAGCCTTACAAAAGAATTTATACGGCAGCTGTTTCTAGCCTCGAAGCATTGCAAATGCTCAGTGCTAGGAAGGTTTTGCTTCTCTGTGCACACATTTTGCTAATTGTTAACTCCCACTCCACATTCCTTTTGTTCAGCAAAGCCAAACTCGGCAAACGCCAGTAGCGAGTGATCGGTATATCTGAAGCTTGCGGTTTAATACTGCTTTCCAACCTCGCAGACCTCGTCCGTGTAAAATACTTTTAATTCGAATTTCCAGCACTAATCGCCACCGGGAAGGTGGTAATGTCTTGTTGGTGTATAGTTGTGGGAGATTTGAGACTGATTATTGCTTTTCATTCATTTCTGGTTCAGAACATATAAATTTACTCCGTGTTCAGTATATGTTTGCATGGCAGAAGCATGGAGTACTGATAAAATTGAAGCTATAATTTGAAGAAACTTCTATAGAATCATAAATTTATAAGACGAATTCATACTGGATGCAGACATTGTCAATGTTTTCTTAATGTTACTCTCTCCTCGATTCTTCGCTTTTTTGACTCAACCCATGTTTAGCAATTTAGATATGGCCCTAAATGTTGGCTTTTCCGAAAATTTGCAACTCAAATAATATGATTTATCACTGATACTATTGAGGGAACAATCAAGTCGGTTTCTTGCTCATGTATGTCAGTACACGTTGGGTTTTTCCTAACAAACGTTGTTGGCCTTTTTAACCGAAGTAAAGAGACTAACCCGGAATATATAACCTGTGCTATATATCCGTCATTGAAGATCAGTTCTAACTCATTAGAGTTAATTTAAAAGTTTTCACGAACAAAGTCCATTTGTCAATGCTGCCATTAAAAGTTTTATCCTCTATTTGCTTTACATTTAGTAGTTCTACGGCATGTTTGCGTTCAGTTATTGCGCCGGAGTTTAATTTACTCGTACTGTATTACTATTAGCTAGAACATTTCTTTCTGACACGATTAACTAGCCAGTTACCATTCAGTGAAATTCATTCAAGTGCATTGCGGTGATATATATAAGTTTAGTTTTATGTAATCCACGCACAGGTGCAGATTGGAACTTTCTTTCAAATAGCATTAATCCGTTATAGACCTTAAATCTGAATAGTTTCACTAATGCTGTACATTTATGTGACCGATCTCAGATATGACAAGTATATGCATATAGTTTTGCCTTTATTCTTTCCATTTATCTATTTAGGATTCATTACAATATTGTATGTACATGTAACTTCAGATAGAATTTAATTTAACTTGTATTAAATTATATCAGCTATTCACGAGATGCGAAGTAGAGCTCAGGTTCGTACTGAAGTTCACTGCACACGCTTCGCCCCTTGGCACGTGAGACAAGACTTGAGACACACACTTCAGTCCATACTAAAATACCTTTATTCCCAAGTTTCTGAATGTACAATAAACACTTTGTTACAAAATTAAGTTTTATTTCACAAGAATATAAAAGTTATACAAACTTCAGCCCTTCGGCCTTCGCGATCATTCTCCCGTTTTTCTTACATCCTTATTTCTCCTTGTATTCTACCAATTCTCACGCTTTTATCTTTTACTGTAGACGTTCATTTTGTATTGATCGCGGAGGATTGATATTTTAAAAGTTACGAGAACTGCATGTTAGAGATCATCAGTGGATCTTCTACAAAGACTTGTATGCGTGGCCTTATCAGTCTGATCCCTGCAGAAATGTATGAACCGATTGAAATATTCTGCAAATTATTTCGAAGTAAAGTCGTATACATACTTTACATACTGCGCGACCAGTTTCCCGCCGCAGCCTGGGTGCGCGGCCCATGTTTCCCGCCAAATAGAAGGAAGCTATTTTTATTTTATTTTATTGAAAATAACGCCGGTAGAATGTTTGAGTTTGACTTGGTTTTTTAAAAGCAACAACATTATACGAACAATTTTAGCAAATGAAATCAGTGTTTTCTGTGTTTATATCTAATAAAGCAACTTAACTTATTGCGTAAGAAATTGAAACAGGGTCGCAGATAAGATTTAATTCTAACCGAGGGAAAAATATGAATGAATTCACTAACCGGTGGTCGAGGTAACAATATCTATTTGATGAGAAAATGTTTGTGAGCACAGGCTGCAGATCACTATCAATAAACAATGGCATTGGATGATTTTAAGCGATATTAGAAATATTATTCCTCCACATTGAGAAGCCTCTCTAGCAAGGAGGCAAGACACAATCAAACTATTGAAAGCCTTTTGTTTTGCATTTTTTGGATATAAAAGCCTTAAGCTCTGCTTGGAAGGTGTCTTAGAAAAAAGTATCATTAATCATCGACCTTGTGACTGTGAGTTTAAAACTAAACTTTAGCATGGTCCCTTATACGTTTTAGTCACGAAACAATGGCGTTAGTAAATAACTAAGGGCGCTTTCCATTTGTCGTAACTGGCCGGTCTGGCCGGCCCAAGCAAATGGAATGGGGCCGAATCTAGGGAACTAGTTTAGGCCAGAACGGCCCCGCTACCGGAGTAGAAGTACTGAGCAGTTCGCCCGTTCTGGTACGAAGTTGCCAGTTATACAAACATAGGGTGATAAACTGCCTGGCCAGGCTGGCGGGACCCGACAAATGGAAAGCATCCTAAGGTATCAGCTTGCTCTAGAGCCATGTTCCAAAGCAAATGATCTAATTAATGTGCGATTCTGATTCTCGCGCATATCAAGAGTGTTCGTACAGTGCAGGGGGGGAGGGGAGAGGTGGGCAGGGGAGGGGAGGGGGATGTATCTCTGTTTCGGTGCCTTGGGTTGGCCAGAGCCTTGTCAACTGCCCACTACAATAGGATGGAGACTGTTTCTATTTGCCGCGTATCTGGGACGAACTTATGTCATCAGTCTCGGTTCGCACACGAACTTGTCGTTCATGTGAACATCGTTCTAGTGACCAAACATAATTTGTATTCATGATTTAACAACCGGTCGGTAATGAAATCAGTTATACAACTTTTGTGTTCCGCATGCGGGATCGGTTTGAAGAAACATCAAGTATTACTTTTGTGTTATGAGGGGAGGGCTTTTGGTAATTAGCAATTAACAAGGAACGATTGAACGAAGTTCCTCTCTTCTATGTTCTGTAAGCATCATTGAATTTTGAGCTGATAACCGTCGAACCTGCGACCATTTGTGGCACGTGTCAGTTTGTATAAAACCATGAAGATGTTCTTGATTTCCCTATTAAATAGTAGCTTTCATTGAAATGACGATTGAGTTCTTGCCTAAATAACACTGGGTACAATAGCAATAATTACGGTTGATTAGCACTACTATATTTTAAAAGACAATTTTATTGAATTCAAGAGAAAAAAGTTGCTGTGAAATTACCCAGCTCAAGAGAACACCTTGAAAAACAATTTGCAGTGGTTTATTTGCCATTTAGCACTAATTATATTTATTTTAAGAACCTGTTTGTTATCAGCAGTAACTGTTATTTAATCATTATCTACTATTTCTAAACGCAATTCTAGTCCAATAGTCGAGCACACAACACACCATCCATACGACAGGTGCAAAAAGGCTTTCCCATTTGTGATATCACAATTATGACCCATGTAACACAATACCTGCTCAATATTGGAGCATGCAGATCTATATTTGTTCAGCAACACTTGCAGACCTCGTTTCCACTGAGTTGGAAACAAAAGTTTCTCAAATTCAGTTTAGATATATTAGATTTTGTTAAGTTTCTGCAAAGTGCTTTAGAAATGTTAGAGCTATAATGCATCGATGACTGAAGGCCGCCTCAACAGATACTTTTTACTGAAGAACAGATATTTTTTACTGAACTGATCGTGTTCGATCGATAGTGCCTGTGTTAAAGGGATCCAGTCAGATGTTTATTAGTAAGTAAGTATTAAAGTAGGGGAATTTAAGAGGTGTTTTGATAAAGCCTGAGAAAACTTTCCCTGGAGAACGACAAGCTGGTGCGTATCTATTAAATATAAACCCTATGCAATTTTTTTTAAGAATTTCACCCAAAAAGCATTAAAATTAACAAAAGACATTTAAAATCTGTCCCGCAACCTTAATGACCTTAATATTTCTTGCCTTGAAATCATCTTCTCTGCCAATGTAAACTTTTATCAGCGTCACCACTACGATCTAACTACTTGGTGAGAAATTAGTCTGTAAACTGAACTACATATTTGACTATATCCGATCCCTCCTCGGTGTGGACTCTTAAATGTAACAATATTCTGCTGTTCAACCGTATTTTGTTTCGAGATAATTGAACTTACAATCAGTGCTTTAAAAACTTGAGAATTGCAGAAGTATATATCAGTTGTGTATAAATATTATTGAAGGTGAAATTATTTGCAGCTTCCAGGCTATTACAGTTATTGTCTACGTGCTTTATCGTCCTCCCAACGATATCAAATGGGCGTGCATTTATTTATTCAATTCGTAGATTCATTTGTAGCTAAGCTACAAACGAGGTTGTGGTCAATGTTTTCAGGAGTCAATTAGTGATAAGTCAACTTCCAAACTTTCGTTTGCCAACCCTAGACGTAAACCTTACGTTAACTCTAAGTGTTAGAAGAAAACCTGCTGACAATAACTACTTCACTTTGGAAGTCATGACTGATAACTCATATACTCATTTATTTCATAAAAGAGCTTGTATCAGCGAGGTTTTGCTAGTGGTTATAAACATTGTCTCCGCTGAGTGTCGCTTGTTACCTTTGTCCGTGTACAAAATGAGAAGCCATACGTGACCCCAATATATTATTACAATATATTGTGATACTAACTCGTGCAACATATGAAAACAGAACAGTGAATAATTAGTAGTTTATAAGAGTACCAGCGACAAATAGTGTCTCAGACAATAGCCTAAACAATAGCCTAAACAATAGCCTAAACAATAGTCTAAACAATAGTCTAAACAATAGCCTAAAAAGCCCAGCAACTTTACTATTGAATAAGAAACACAACTACTCATTTTAGGTTTCTTAGTTTTAGAGATTTTGTGAATAACTTATATACTCTATGTGACACATATAGCACAAATATATTTTAAATTTCAAGATAATTTTTAATCGTTCCAAAATCACGCTGCGTCTTAAATGTACTGCGCATCTTGAGAGACCAGCATTGTTTCTATTGTTTGTAGATAATTTCCTCGCGTGTCCCCCACGCTTTACCAGACTCCATGCATTGTTTGTTACTGTAAGTGTCAGTGCCATTGTCAAGGTTAATAGCACAGTTCACCGGGCGATATTCAACCATATACCTTCTCAGTGTATATCATTTACTTGATTCGTGTCATTCCAAACTCTACCGCATTAATTTACTGTAGATATTTACTTCTCGAACAAAGATGGAAGTTTTTATACGATCCCATTGCTTGATATGATATAAGTTTGAACCTTGAAGTTGAAGAAGGGAGATCGTTAGAAACAAAGCCAGCTCTACAGGGTCGCATAATAGTCGCTTTAGAATAGAAACTTTCTGTTGCTTTGTAACTACATTAATATCGTCGCTGAAACTCGTGTAGAATCCAATGTTTTTAGCAGAAATTGTCTTTTTACTGCAATTAATCGAAAAATGACTAATTTACATATGGGAAGTAAAGATGGCCCAACTGACAATACGCAAATAATACGATATTCTCCTTCATCTTTATTTGCATCTATTTTATTTCTCCGTAAAGCAAAAGGAAAAGATGATGCGTCGGAGATAGAAACTATTCTGTCTGTATCCAAACATTTCCGCTTCTAAGGCCTTGACTTAAAGGATTATGTGTATGGCGTACGATATGAAAGAGAATGCCATTTCTATAGTAATTGTTGCGAACAATAAATACTGAGCAATAGCAAACGTTCAAAAGCCATTATCAAACTTGAACCTCGGCTACAGTTATAAATTAACCTTTCATCCACTGCAAATGAAAAGCTGCCTCCGAAACGTTCGCGGCCGGTAGTTTTGCATTTCCACTGACCTACCCAGCCTGTAGTCCCTCCGGCTGCATTTTTTTGAAAAGAAAAATAAAAGAGAAAATGTGAGATAAATATAAAAAGAAGCAAAAAGTCAAAAGTTACCCAAAACTTAAAATTATTTGGATTTGAATGTGTTTCATTGGAAACCCGACATGACTAAAGACTATAGACATACCATATCACATACGTTTGAATTACCTTCAAAGTTTCTCCTAAGGAATTTTTGCTGATTTCAAACTTACTGAACCCAGGATGTCCGGTTAGTTGCTAGTTATTATGATACCAGTGGACACGAAATACGACTTCTTTATTGTTTGAAACTTCCCCTCGAAGCTAGCTTGCGTGCAGCCGGCCGCGAGGATATCAGAAACCCTAATTTAGATTGCATCGCAGCCGGGCTACTCGAAGCATGCCCTGGACTCCTTGGATCTCGCGGATCTCTTCGGGTCTACGCCATGTGGAGTCTTCATTGTGATCCGGACAAAAGGGGAAAGCCTATGGTAGGAGAAACGGTTTTACTTAGGAGCGGATTTAGCATGTGCGTGCGAAGGGGGGGGGGGGG
>JANVCH010024226.1:0-11710 GCA_025505405.1 Epizoanthus rinbou
TCGTATTACCCGCACCGGTATCAATTTTGGACAAAATCAACGTATAACCCGCGGGTTATACGCCGGAAATTACGGTAATAATTATCTAGCACAGAGTCTGATCCATGAAATATAAACTGCTGCTTTCAAAATAAAAGACAAAATCCAACCTCCTCTGACTGGCACTGGAGGTGGCTCACTGTCCATCTGGCCACTTGCTAAGGCCTGATGGATCAACTGTCTGTCCCGTTCCTCAATCAATGCTTGCTCTCTTCTCAGTTGTCTTGCTCTTTCAAGCTTAGCTGCTTCTCTCTCTTGAATCTCTCTTGCAAGTCTCTGTAGTGAAACAGACGATATATATTGGGTTTAATTTAGCTTAATTGCAAATGCACCTTTTATATAAATTGTAAACTTAATGTTATATTCTTGATCATACTATATTAAAATGCATGGGTTATTTTATATACATATCTTGGTCTGGCAGACACAAATGGTGGAGATACAATTTCAAATTGCTAATCTCTTCAAGACTAAAATCATACTTAGGAGAGCCACTAGGTCAAGATACTTGAATTGCCCCAGATTTATAGGGACAGCCAATTCTTCAGGTCCTCTGTTCACAAAAACTAATTGTACAATCATATACTGTTGCAATTATTCAGAATTGAGAGTATGTAAATGCTTAAAACATTTCTAACATAATGTATTTGTCTACTCGATGAACTTAAGATACTCTTAAGTACGTACATATACTAATAGGTCTTCATATTTTGCAGACCTGACAAGTTTCGGATCTTCCGGCACACTTATATAAATAATTATTGTCAGTAATAATAAATCAAGAATATATATTGCACCATATCCAGGGTGCGAATTAAGGGCCTATAAATGACGAAAGGTAGGACAAAACGTGAGATTTGTAGGCCAAAAACTTAACAGCCTACAAATTTGAAATAAGAACTTACATTAAAACATTCTTAACATCATAAGCAAGACTGAAAATTTGTAGGCCAGAAAAAATCCTTAAGTCGCACTATACACACATATTGAGCAATTATTACTAGCATTGTTATTACTGTTATTATTATTGTTATTATGTTGTTACATGTCGGTTAGTAGCAGTAGCAGTTAGTAGCAAATATTATGTTATATTCTCATCCTTTAATAGTACTAACAAAAATTATTGAATTGTATTGTATTGTGTTATGTTGTATTGTATTGTATTGTATTGCATTGCATTGTATTGAATTGTATTGTACGATTACTACGAAAAGAGAAGTACACTGTGTTAATTTACATACAACATCCCTTCCTCATGAATGAGAAAAATAACAGACAAGAGGCTTTAGTACTGAGGACAGTACACGAAGCATTTTACAGACAACTTTAAAGAAAAATTTCAAATTATTTTAGCCTTTCTATCTACGTTTGATCTTGCCCATACAACAAAAAACACAAGTCATTACTAAAGTCTCATTCTCGTGTATTTGCTTCTCTTTCTCAGACTTCACTGATCTTAGCTATTCTGCGCTGTTCTTTTCTAACAGTGCACAGTGCTCCCCAGGCTTCTCGCCACACGCTTGTCCCTTAAACGTACCTGCGGCTCATCTTGTTCAGCGGATTCATCCATAATAGTCCCCAGCATAGGTGAAGTCTCTGTTGCTTCAGCCACAGGTTCACTAACATACTCAAGAGCATTCCGAAGCTGTGCTCTGGAATTTTCTAGTTCGTACTGCAGAATGTTCTTTTGTTGTTCTAGGTCAGTTACTCTTGCATTGATTTCAGAAAACTGTCTTTCATAAAGTTCAAACCTTCCTGCAGCTTGAGAATAACGTTCTTCCAGCTCCCGGTATTTCATCTCCAGCTCATCTCGCTCTCTCATCACTGACACAATTTGCGCTTCCTCAGAGCCTGATTCTAATGGATTACCTTTGTTTCTTCGAAGTTGTTGAATGGCTTCATCTCTCTCCCTTCTCGCAATCTCCAGATCATTTCGCCAACCTTTACCGATATGTTCAAAATTTGCCTTAAGTTTTACAATGGCACTTTCTTTCTGCCTCAATGCTTTCTCAATATCTCTCTTCTCAAGGTTTGTCTCGTCAAGCTTGTGAGAAAAGGCTTCTCTTTCTGCCACAGTTTTCTCTAAATCCTTTCTCATGGATTTACTCGCTTTTTGAAACTTTTCAAATAGATCTCCCTTCTCTTTTCTTGCTTGCTGTAATTCGCGCAATAAACGATTTGTTTCTCCCTTCATTCCATCCAAAACATTTCCAAAGCCTTCTGGTGTTGCCAAAGGGCTCTTTGCGGGAGATGTTGTGCTTTTTGATGGAGAAGTTTCTTCCTTTCGAATCCGTGCACTCAAGGTTTCTCTTTCCTTGACAACATTTTCCACCTCAAAACGGAGTTCCTGTATGGACTTCTCTTTGTCAATTGCCAGTTGCTTTGCATCTTCTAACTCCTGTCTAAGACTGGCGTTAATACGAGAATAATCCTTCTTTATTCTAGCCCTGACATTCTCTTTATCTTTCAAAGACTTTTTCAGTTCATTTCGCAACTTTTCATGTTCTCCTGCCAATTTATTGAATTTACTCTGTAACTCACTGTGACTAGACTGCAAGTCTTGGTACAGTTTCTGTTCGTCTGACTGGTTTCTGTCACTCTGAAGCCGATGCAGTTCGTGGTCCAGTTTCTCAGATATAGCTGTTTTTGCTTTCAGATCATTTTCAAGACGTATTTTGTCACTGAACACTTGTTGAAGACGCTCTTTGGTGTTACCAAGCTCAGACAAAGCATTTTCTTTATCTTGGATTAAAGTGCCTCTTTCATTCACAATAGTTTGAAGCCGTTCCTCTAGATTATTCTGTTCTTGCAGCTGATGATTGGTTCCTTCCTGCAATGACTGTATCTGTATAACCTTCTCTGCAAGCATCTGCTCATATTCAGACTTCATTGTTTCTGCTAGACCACCATGCTCTTCGATTGCAGTTTTCATTTTGTTCCTAAGGTTCTCTACAATCTCATCGCGCTCGTTTACAAATCTCTCCATTTCGTGTCGCATTTCTTGTATTCGCTGTTCACTTTCTCTTTTCTCAATCGATAGCCTTTCCACTTCACATTTCAGAGCATCAGCAATTTCCTCATATTCTTGCTTCTGAACTGAGTTAATTTGAGCTGCTTCTTGATTTTTCCGGTTGAGTTCTTTCATTTCCTTTTTACAGTGTAACAGATCTTCCTCTACATTTCTACAAGTTTCGTCTCTTTCTCTTGCAATTTCTTTATCAAATTCTGCATTATTTACTTCTCGATCCTGTTTTGGTTTTTCCTTGATAATTTCTATGAGATTTTCCTTTTCCTGCATTAAGGCATGCATGTCAGACTGAAGATCACTCATATTCTGTTCAAGCTCTGCTCTGTGTTTTATTATCGCCTCCAAATCTTGCCGGAGGTCCGACACAAGGTTTTCTAGATCAGAATTTCTTTTAAGGAGATCTTCTGTAACTTCTGTTTTCTCTCTCATTCCTTCTGACAACTCCTCACTTGTTCTTCTAATTTCTTCCCTTTCAAGAGACACATTTCTGAGTTCCACCTCAAGTAGTTCTGCTTTTCCCTTAAGATCTGATCTAATTTCAACATGTGTTTCGTTTTCTTTTGTTAAACTTTCAAGCTTTTGTCGTGTTTGCAAAACTGCAACCTGAGTTGCTTCAAGTTCTGTCTTAAGGTGGTCTACCGTATCATCCTTCTGTGAGATAATCAGCTCGTACTCTGTCTTCAATGCTTCGAGTATGTGGCCTTTATCATCAGCTAATCCACTTAATCTCTGCCTAAATCCTTCAACCATTTGGTCCTTATCACGAACAAGATTTTCCATGTCAACACGCAGGCTTTTCAGTGATTGCTCCTTCTCAAGTTTTTCATTATTCGCTTTCTCAAGTTCTTCTTTCATTCTCTCAAGATCAGTTTTCAAACCTTTTGCCATGTGTTTGAGACGTGAGTTTACTTTTGTCTGCTGTTGAAGTTTTCGCTTCAGATCCTGTCCATCAGCATTCTTCTGAGGTGAGTCGCTTTCGATTCTCTCGTTATCAACCATTACAAACTCTTCATCTGTATTTGTGCTCTGATCCTGACAGGTTCTTTTGTCTGGTTTGTCAAGTACTGGTTTTTCTATTTTCACTTGGTCTATTTTTTCCACACCAAAACTTTGTGGTTCTTCATGTGAAAGTGCAAATATGTCTCTCACAAATGATGGGCTGACACTTTCATCTACTGGAGACTTCTGTGATACGTGCTTGATCTCCAGGGGAAGAACAACTGGAACGGGTTTTCCTTCTGTGGGGATTTTTTTCCTTAATCTATCCATTTCAATTCGCATTGAGTGAAGAGTTTGGTCTTTTACATGTTTATCATTCATGGCTGACTGCAAATCTTCTCTAAGACCCTGAAGGATATGCTCCATCTCATTTTTAGCTTTTACATGATTTTGCAACTCTCCATTCAAATCTCCAATTCGTGAACAAAGTTCATTGTTCTCTTTTTCTAGAGTGTCCTTTGCTTCTTCTAGCTGCGAAAAGGTTCCATTACTTTCACGAAGGTCTTCTAATTTTTGATGTAATTCATCGTTGGTTGATTTTAACTCCTTCAGTTCTTCTTGCAAACCTCTACTGAATACATCATGATCTTGCTCTTTTCTTCCACCATGTGTCACAGTTGAAGGCGATTTTACCTCACTCAGTGTCTCAGTGTCTCTGAGTGCTGTTCGAAGGTCTTTCACTACTTGGTCACTTTCTTCTTTCTGCTCACTTATCTGCGAAAGTTCTGTTTTTAACACTGCTACTTGTTCATCACTTTGTTGCAACTTGGTGATCAGGTCTGCAACTACCTTCTCCTTTTCAGCGAGTGCTTGTGTATAAAGCTCTGTGTCTTTGATTGGTACTTCTGTTGGGGAAACACCTGGTTGGCCGTCAAGCTTTGTTTCAAGTCTCCGAAGTTGTACTTGAAATTCTGATGCAAGTTGATCAGCTGTTAATCTGCCTATCTGTGCATGTTGTAGGTCATCTCGAAGACTTGACACAATGTGACTGAAATCACTTCGGAGCTTGCTGATGTCTTCTTGTTCTTTGTTTGCCTTATCCAGCTTAACAGTTAACTTATTAATTGTCTCTGTAGCTGTTTGTTGCTTTGCCATCAAATCTTTTAACATTTCCTTCTGTTGTTCAATTTCTACATCCTTATCGTCCTTGCTTCGCTCTTTCTCAGACCTGAGAGTTGCAATTTCTTGATCAGCAAGTTGAACCTCTTGTTGAAGATCGGTGACTATCGTTTGTAGTTCCTGATTATCACTGGTTGCTTTGGCCATCTGAGTTTGGATGCGTTCCACCTCTTTGTCCTTCTCGCTAAGTTCGCTTTCAAAGTTATTCAACTCTGAATTTAAAGTGTTTAGTGCCATTTCCTTGTCACCAAGAAGCGACTCATATTTCATAGCAACAGTCTCTGTCTGTTCCTTGTCGTCCAACACCTGTTTCAACTTGCCCTTAAGTTCGTCCACAATCCTGTTTTTCTCTCTCACCATTTCATCAAGCTCAACTCTCATGTCTTGAGATGCCCTTGCATTTTCAATCTTTTCTCGGCGAAGAGTTTCTAGCTCTTCTTTTAAGCTCTCTATTTCGCTGTCATGAGCTTCAGCTCTTCCTTTCCTTTTCATAACCTGCTTCAGTTTGGCTTTCAATTTTTCATTTGCCGCTCTTGTAGCTTCTAGTTCAGAGCACAACAACGCTATTTCATCTTCCTTCTCTTGTCGCTCAGGTGCAGATTCTTGCATCACACTAACGGCTTGCTCAATTCTCGGCTCCACAACTCTTTCTGGAGTACCAATGGACTTCTTTAACTCTGAGACTTCACTTTCAAAGCCTTTAGCCTGCTCTTCTGACACGGATTTGTCAGCAAGCACCTGTTCTAGTTCAGAAGCAAGTCTTGTTTCAATTTCCGCTTTCTTACTGGTGATCTCTTTGAGTTGTTGATCAAGGTAGGTATTTTCAAATGTGACATCTTCTTTGTCCCGCCTCAAATCTGTTATTTGAGCCTCAAGTTGTTGCTGCCTGTTCGCTGCTTCAGCAGAGACTGCATTTAATTTCTCAGCAAGAGCACTGTTCTCCTGTACAAGCAAGTCTATTTTGCCAGCAGCATCTCTCCTATCATCTACAAGCTTCCCTATATGCGATTTCAGCATTTCATATCTAGTCACCATCTTCTCATCGTCGTCCAAAGCATTTTCTTGTGGACTGTCAGTCTCGTCAATTTGACAGTAATTACGAAGTTTTTCAAGTGCAAATGCGTGAAGGTCATTTACTTGACTGCAAAGTTGATCACCCCTGACCCGCAGCTGCTCGTTTTCGTTACTCATATTAAGAAGCGTACTTTTGAGGCCGTCTAGCTCCTCAACATTTTGTGAAAGGGCGGTCGCATGCTCATCTCTATCAGACTGTGCCGTTTCAAGTCTACCCTGTACATCTGCAAGCTCTTTCTCCCATTCCAAGAACACTTCGTCTTTTTCTGCTTTGAACTCGTCAAGTTTTTTAGTTAACTCCTCTCTCTTTATGTTTTCATCCTGTACTTTTTCAGCAGCTTCATGAACGAGTTCTTCTTTTTCGTTCAAAGCAAACTCTAATTTGACACATTCATCTTTGGCGGATAGGAGATCTCCTTTTAAACTTTCGATGGCCTCTTCCTTTACTCGGACAAGTTCCTCTAATTCATTTCTCACTGCTTCTAATTCTTCTCCTTTCTCAATGGCCTGTTTCTCCAGTTCACTCGCCATCTTGAGGGCAGTGTCATCCTTTTCTTTCTGAAGTTCTTCCAAACGATTCTTCAAAGTTTCAGCTTCATTCTCGGCAATTCGTAAAGTCTTCTTCAATTCTTCCTGTTGCTGTGCACCAGATTTTAGTTCCTCGCGGATATTTTCTACAGTCATGTTTGCTTCCTGTAACACTGCTTCTTTTTCAGACAGAATGGTTTCAAACTCTCTCCTCAAACCTTCGATCAGTTCTTCCTTTCCTTTCTCGGTATCATGCATCAATCTTTCAAACATTTCCTCTTTATCGTGGCGAGTTTTCTCCATGCTTTGTTTTAGCTCTTCTATTATTAATTCGTTGCTACGTTGAACTTCAACAAGGTCGTCTTTGTACTGATCTTCAAGCTTTTGTCTTTCAATCCTTGTTTCCTTTATTTTATCCCGTAGAGTGGATAGTATATCATCTTTTTCTTCAATAGTTTGCTCAAAGTCACTTCTTAGCTGCTGGCAGACATGAGCCTTTTCCAAATGAGCCTTTTCCAATTCCCCTTCGAGATACCTTTTTGTTTCATCTTTCTCTCGATTTAACTTACTGACGTCTTCTTTCAGAGAGAAAAGAGTCGTCTCTAGTTCTTTCAGTTTTTCTTCAAGTTGTCTTTTGCCATTCAAAAGTTGGTTTGACTCTCCTTCTAAAGTTTCTACTTCCTGTTTAGCCTTTTCAACATAATCTGTGAGACTGTCGATTGTTTGTCGCTGTTCTTTAACCATCTGCATCAATCCTTCACACGTTTCTTCTTTGTCTACTAGCTGGCGCTCAAGATCAAGTCTAGCAACATTCGCAGCAGTTTGAAGTTCAGCTATGTCATGGTGTGATTTCTGCAGATCTGTTCTAAGTCCCTGGCATATGTTATCAAACTCTTCTTTGATTGATGCGTCAACTTGTCCCTTTTCAAGCTTCAGTACATCTGATTCTTTTCTCAAGGATTCGTATTCTAAGGATATGCCTTGACTGTTAATAGCCATCTTCTCGCATTCCCGAGTCTTACCCAACAACAACTCATTCAAAGATTCCATTTCCTTCAAATACTTGTTTTCCAACTTGTCTTTCTCTTCAACGACGGACTGTAGTTTCTCTTTTAAACTTTCCACATCCAGTTTTTCTTCGTTTAAACTGGTCTCCAAGTCTTCCTGCAGTTTCTGACACTTTTCCTCATTTGCTGTTGTGATCTCGTCTTTTTCAGACTGTAACCTTTCCTTGTCTTCCCGACTCTGTTTTATGTGCTGCTTGTATTTGCTCTTCAATCTCTCGAAGTTGTTCTTGGATTTCTCAAGTTCTTTAGCCATTGCTTGGTTATTAGTTGTTGCTCCTTCAAGTTCATTCTGTGTATTACAATTTGTGAATTAACAAAGTAGTTTCAGATATACCGTATTTACTCTGAAATGCCTGGGGTATTTATAGAAATTTAGTTCCTCGAGTGAGTGTCTACTAGTACTAAGCAATTTAGCTAGACCGTCAATTCTCATGACACTCAGGATACACTAAAAAGAAGCAAGAAACAAATAATACGCAACATACAATGTGATACATAATGAAAAAGAACCCTGTAGTACCCAGAGTACTGATCATTTTCTTTAAACACCTGACTGTTCAATAAAATACTCCCCATTTGTTAAATGATCCGGCATTTATTTATCCTTAGTGGTTCGAGGGGAGGCAATTGTTCGGGGCAGGGGGTTCTAAGTACCATAGTATAAAAATATCAAATAAAATGGGATCAAAAAGTCGATTTACAAAGATTATATGCAACTAAATTGTGATATGAAGTTTAAAATTCGAATTTAGAATCGAAACATATAAGAAAAATGGCCAATACTCACTCAGAAGTCTACATAACTGTGTACAGCAAGGTAATGAATAGATGCTTCACAAGAAGGGAGTTCAGTGGTTATCATTGTTAACAATTAATTGCTTTAGTTATTCACATACAAATATTAAACTTATAATATTCGACAACAGTGAACACAATAATATCATTATTTCTTGGGTGGCACCGGTGAACCGTAAACGATTAGAGATGCTTGCTTAACTTAATTGTTAACTCTAGCAGGTAGAGGAAAGATCGTTATTTAACTAGTTGGCAGAGAGTTTCACATCTAAGATCACAAAAACCTTTCTGTCTATCAAGATCAAGACAACAAGACTTACCATAAGCCGTGTTGTGGTGCTTTCATATTGCTCTTGGGCTTGCAACGCATCCGATGCAGATGCCTTTAGGCAGATCATTTCTTGAGTCACACCATCACGTTCATCACACACAACTCGTAACTGCTCCTCCAAGGAAGAACACTTTGCCTCACTTTCTTCAACAACCTATCAGTTACAATACATTATTATTACTAGGATACTGCTCTTAATCCACGGTTATAGCACACTGGACATTAGGTACTGTCACATTCAATAGACGTCATGTAAGAACCGTATTTAGAACATCTTTGTTGTAAATTTAAAGACGGTGCTGACGTTTTGGCCAAAGCTTCAATACTTAACTAAACAAGTTCAAGAAGGTCCTGTCTCAAAATAATTTATCTTCCATCAAATAGCTCAGATAACAAATCGTGAATGACAAAACATTAACAACCACAATGTAATGTGATTTCCAAATATTTATTAGAATAAGTAACACCACGAACATTCAGTGGATTGTGCTCGCTATATAACTCAATTATTAAATATTATTATTAAATAACGAATTTTCATTACTTGCAAATGAGATGATTTTCATTTTCCTCCATCGAGACAAGATCAGACAGTTCAATATTCAAGTTCAATTCAAGTTAGTGAACAACTCACCTGTCATTTTCAAGATCTTCTGACTAACGTTTTTACATGACTTCCACAGTCTGTTATGTAAGCGAAACCTTACGAGAGTATGCTTTAACATATCAATGCTTCTTTGACCATCTGGTACGCACAAGACATCGCGAGAATTCTTGTACAGAAAATCAGAATTCTTATTACTAATTAGCTACTCAATTTAGAACTAGTTTTGGCCATTTTACGTACAAGCTTATGAAGATGACATCACAGCAGGTAGTGTCTATTACAGCAACAGACTCCGAGTTCAGACTCCAGAGTATCACAATCTAACAAGTTAGTTGCTCACCTTCTCAAGATCAAGCTTGAGCTCTTCTTCTGCCTGCTCAAATTCCTCCCTCATGGATACAAATGCCTTTTCCTTCTCGTCCAACAGCCTTTCAAGATTCTCTTTCTCTCCTCTGAGTACATTCACTGAATCCTGCAAGTCACTGTTATTTCTACCTTCCATATGAGCTCTTTCTAGATCATTTCTCAATCCACTGATGATGTGGTCTTGCTCCTTCTGCAAACTCTTATGCTCGGCATCAGATTGCCTGAGCTCATAATGCAGCTGTTCCTTTTCAGTTGCCACTGCTTCTAGTTTAGACTGTACCTCTCGCAAGTTGTCCATAAGTTTCTCACACATACCTTCCTTTTCCATTATATCCTTTTCAAAGTTGTTCTTAAGCACAGTAATGGCGTCTCTTTCATTTTTGACGGTCTCATCTATTTTCGATTCCAGCTCTTGTGCTCTTGTCTCCAAACCTAATTTAGCTGATTCAAGTTCCTTCACGTTTGCTTTTAATATGTTGAGATTCTCTGCTCTCTCTTTGGCTTCCACCCGCATTTCTTTCAGTTTCTTCTTTAGTTTCTCTATTAATCTCTCCTTTTCACTTATTGTTTGCTCAAACAAATCTTTCTGCACACTTGACTGCAAAAGCTGATCTGTTTCTATCTTGTCCATTTTGGTTCTCTCCAGATCAGCTCTTAGAGTCTGTGCTTCCACAACAGCTTCCTGTAGCCGAACGTTCAGCTCATTCTTTTCCTCGGCAGTCAGCTGGTATTTATCTAGAGCTTCTTCTCTTTCAGCTACTGACGTTTCAAGTTCAGATTTGATCTTACTGACATCCTCTGCTTCGATGCTTTGTTTCACTACTCTCTGAAGCTCTTCATTAAGATCATCTTTGGAACGTTTTTCCTCATCAAAACTCTGTTAAAACAGAAGCAATTGTAACAATAAATTAATGTTAGAATACACGAGCCTCCGGCTCGGGAGAATGGGCAACCACTCCCTATGCCCCGATCCGAAATAAATATTGTATTGTATTGCATTTCATTGCATTGCATTGCATTGCATTGTATTGCTGATCAGTGGATAAAGTGTTATAGATCCGCAGCAGTTTATTTCTTTTTTCCGTGCACTTACCATGAAATGATATGAACTGGGACCTCTAGCAAAAGAGAAGGTATTCAGAGCATAACGTTCTAAACACTAAATTGCTACTCAACATTATTTAGTCCCGAATAAATTATAATGACGGCTGAATGTTCATCCCATTATCCGAAAGCAAATTCATTTCCATTGATCAATGAAAGTGTTAGAAGTTAGAAACCAAGTTTAGCTTTGCAACCATACTTTCCACGGAACCAACAACTTTTGGTTCCCATAAGGTCCCAAAGAGGTCATACGAAAACACACTCTAATCAGTAGTCAGCATCGTTTACGGTTAGAACTTGGATGGTATCTCATCATCTCCAAGCCTCTAAAGGCCAATTTAGATGACGCGATTGCCATATACAACTTACATAGAGGACTCACAATCATATCAACAACTTCTACACGACTGACGCACTATTGTGCCACGCAAATCAATTTACAATTTGTCATGTAGTACAAGTCATATACGACAATTACATGGTCTAAATCGGCCTTAACAAACACAAATAGCTGATAGAGATCATTTCGCTTGAGTGTCAAAGATTGATCAGAACAACATGCTCGCGTCAGCGAGTCACACATCAATTCTCATCTCTGATTGGTTGCCAATACTCAACTCTCGAATTGTATTGGTCCGAAAGCTGCTTTGACA
>JANVCH010024337.1:0-11710 GCA_025505405.1 Epizoanthus rinbou
CGGGGATTGAAACCGGGACCTTGGGGTTGGGAGGCAGAGATCTTATCACTGCGCCAACCCCTCGACCCCTCATTGAAGTACTTCAAACGAGAAAGTTGTAGAGTGAGCAGAACAAAATATTGTTGAACGTGTAGCAGCAAAGAAAGTTGTGAACTGACTTTCTCTATGGATATAGATATAGATTTGGTATTTGGCCTGTACTTAGCTTAGATGTAACCAATTTGTTAACGTTTGGATGATGAATTACAACGTGGATATTCTGGCTCTAAAGAAAACAGTCACCTCCTTGGAAACATTGTAGAGAGAAACACGGGACTGGAATTTGTATCAATATATGAACATCAGTAAGTCAGTCAGTCAGTCCGTCAGACAGTCAGACAGTCAGACAGTCAGTCAGTCAGTCAGACAGTCAGTCAGACAGTCAGTCAGTCAGTCAGTCAGAAAGTCAGAAAGTCAGTCAGTCAGTCAGTCAGTCAAACAGACAGTCAGTCAAACAGACAGTCAGTCAGTCAGTCAGTCAGTCAGTCAGTCAGTCAGTCAGTCAATCAGTCAAACAGACAGTCAGTCAGTCAGTCAGCCAGCCAGTCAGTCAGTCTAATAATGTAAACATATTATGTTAGCACCTTATACCTCTTCCTTTCTCCGGCTTTCAGTGTTGACTCTACAACCCCGATGGCAGGCGGACTTAAAAAGTTTCTAAATCCAGTAATATTGCACAGCAGTGGGACAAATGTTTGGTTCTCTCCCGCGACATTCATGGCCAGCTGCAGTGTAGATATAAGCTTGTGGCCATTTGACACCCAGAGGTGCATTCTCCACTTTGGCTCCCTGAGCAGGAACAAGAATGAGATGATATTGTTAGAAGACAATCAAGCTAAACACGAACACGGTAATACTCTCCGCGTGCTCTATTTAATGGTCTTCTTTGTCCCTTCAGAATAATGATTTTAATGTTGCACTTCGCTGGCACAAGTGAAATAGACGTCATATGCATTATCCAAGATGGCGGGTTTATGACAATTGAAGTGAAAAAAATAGGGGAACGTCCTAGCGCCGTTCTTGTTTGTGTGATGGTTATGGACTCTATAAACACCACAGAGTAATGAGAAATAACAAGTTACCTCAAACTGTTTTTCACTCCAGGCCTTTTTTAATGATAAAAAAAGCCAATCGTCTTCGCGGTTGCTAAGTGCCAACCACTGCAAAACGTTTTGCTTGAAAGCATGTCCCAAACAATATGGGTAAGTGTTGACTGAAACAGAATGTATAAGTATGATCTATTTCTCAAAACTCTGTGTTAAAACAGGGAAAAAAACCCAAACATATCGATCTGTCCATATGTACTATAATTCAATTGTGTTAAATTAGGTCTATTGTTGGACATTCCTAAAACTGACATTTACCTTTCAAGATGACTTCTTACGAAGTGGGGAATGGTCGATCCTGAGCATGTCATCTTTGGTGGACGAAAGTGAATATGCTTGCTGTCAATTCCAATACAGCCGGTACAGCTACATCATTGTACTACAGAGAAGACCTGTCTACTACCAGGCATACCTAGTTCTTCCTTGCATCGTGTTGATTCTCCTAGCACTGGTAAGTTTTAATACTGTGTGTATGCTGTATATAGCGAGATGAACGTCTTACCCCTGGGCGAGATGAGTAAGGATTTTCATTCTCTGGGGATCTCACCCCATGGACTGGGGAATTCCTAGCACACCAGCACGAAAACCTATAGACTACAGTGTAAACAACTTGCTCCGTGTTTGTACCCACTGCTTCTGGGACTGTCTACCTCAGTATCGGATAAATTATATTGCACCGGCAATCTCATTTTATTGTCATATCACAGTTATAATTATAAAGCAAAAATAAAACATTGCTATATGCAAAGGAAACACAATTGCAAATAAACAAAAATTACATCATTTTACAGTCAGTTCGTACCATCAGTTACGTATATATTACAATCAGAATAATTTAGAACTAAAATACGACTGAAATAAACTTTTTCAGTTTCACCAGTGACTAATGAATACAGGCGTTAGGTTATGGCACATGAAACGGCCACCATTTTCTGATCAGTTATGAAATGTTTCCTGCTTTTGGACACAATTTCTATCAGAGACAAACATGGATTTCAATATTTGTCTATACGCAATCAAAGTTGGAGTTTGGTTTCTGAGTTTGCTTATTAAATAGAAAACCATAGTTTCATGCGTTTGTAATCCTAACAGCATATCTTTTCGTACATCAACATTTTCTTGCTTTGGAAAGGAGATTATCCATCTAATTATATTATGTCAAAAGCCATTGATGTATGGACACTGAAGAAAAATATGAATTAAGGACTCCGATTCAGTTTTGCAGAAAGTGCGTTTTCTGTCTGATAAATATGTACGTTAAGTGTGTTCAATTTTGTTTTAAATTTGTCGTAACCCAGGAACTTAATTACATTGGGTATCAAGCAGGTCTTAGATATTGGGAATTCCGCATGCGGCCCAGTTTTCTAGTACACAGGTTTGTTTTCTATGCGGATAAAAACATTGTACCATATTAATTGTTTCGTAATATCATTAATTGCCTGAAGATTATTTTGAATAAAATTAACCACGGAAAGAAAACTACTGTACCTTTAAGTGTAAACATCGACTTAATTTGACAATAGGTAACTGTACATAATTATCCCTTTCATACAAAGTTCAGCAAAAGCTAATACAACGAAGGAACTATGGTCATTTTAAAAGTAAAGGTTTGATATGTTTCGTTTAACTCCTCAGGCCAGCTTTGCCATACCAAGTGAGAGCGGTGAGCGGATTGGGTTCTGTATCACAATTCTCCTTGCCATGGCGGTGTATCTTCTGTTGATCGCTGACTCTGTACCCGAAAGTTCTGACAGTATTCCGGTTCTTGGATGGTTTTTCATTTCCAGCTTCTTGCATGTCATGCTTACTCTTGTGTCTACTATTATTTCACTCAGGTATGGGACTGGATCACCTTGAAGTAAATCAAATACGGTGAAAGCAATTAGGAGAGCAATTACGCGTCTCAGATTCCAGGAGTGAACAAAAGTAATAGTTGTTCAAGTAAATGAGCCAGGTTTATTTACAATGCTCTCGTCTAAAAATTGAATATATGATGAATCTAAGATAAAAATATAATCTGGTCTAAAATTGAATGAGTTACGAGTTGAAAAAATTAGTTAAAAAATGATTCTTTAAATCCCTTTTAAAACCAGCAAGTTTGTTGTTGTTGGCGTAACACTGCATGACAGTGAGTTCCACAGAGTGACTGCGCGATAGAAGTGGAGAGAAAGTGGAGAGCGCCGGCTATCCAGCGGATAAATCCTTATCCATGTTAACTATTCAGCCTATTTTATCAACCGGATAAGGATTTATCCGCTGGAGAGCGCTATTCACTTTATAAACAACCGAGGCCAATTCCAACAAGTACTGAAGAAAACAAACGATAGGTGATGAGAATTTTATCATGAGGCCCTCGCTTTCGTTTGACCGCCAACTTCAGCACACTCTCATCAGGTTTACACGCTGAAATTCTCTCGTTGAATTTGAACATGTAGTGAATTGTGTGCGAGAGTCGATGAGAGTTGCCGGAGAGTTTGTCAAACCAATTCCTCACTATCAATTCTTATGTTGGTTTGATCTAACCTGAAACTATTTTATTGCCAGTGAATGCGACTTTAAAATACTAATAGGCTAAAGAGTAAAGTCTTGGGCTTAACGTTTAAGACAACTTCACGACTGATGTGTCGATGAGGAAATCGTAATTTCTTAGACAAATCATCTGCGGCGCTATCTGGTTCAGCGATGTGATATACTTGGGGAAAAGCGGGCATCTCGCAGTTTTTTTTCAAGATCGATTTAAATTCGAAATTCGAAACATATTTACTGCTATGGACATGGTATAAACAATGATGCATGTGCCAAACTTTATGGGTTAGTATAGACGCGGTATAAAATTGGAACTCAGTTATCGCACATCTTACCTCGTGTTCAAAATCTATGACTGTAAAATGTTCTTTCGCTACTTATATCATGAAATTCAGGAACGTTTTAAACCGAACGTATATTCAATTATTCTATATATCAGTGCTAAACCGTCTTCCTTATAACTTGTGTACATGTATCAGTATCGCTCGGAATCATGTATTCATAATCAAGTCTTGACCATGAAAATGCATTTCATTTCAATTTGAAATACTAGTCTTTCTGAGGAATGGGCGACTGTTTTGTTTCGAACGGGGCACTGTGATCATGGATCGGCCTAATAGTTCAGTTATGGACAGAAACGAGTTTTCACCACTGGCTTTTAAGCGTGGCAAGATTATATTATATACTATTTGTCTATTATATTATTTTTGGACATATTGTTCGCTATAAAGAGTTAAAAATATACATATCAATATTGATAAAAGGCTAAATAACCATCATCAGGGTTATATTATATTTGTATAATATATTACTTTTAGCATATTTCAGTGCTCTGCGATAAATTGGAATATTAGTACAGAACGTGATTCAAAGCGAGAAACCAGTTATGGAGACGGGAGTGGAGGGCTGTTTTCCGGTTTAATAAAAAGAGTGCCATCTCTGCCTTATTTGATAAAACCAAGATATCAGTAACGACGATCACGAGTTGCATTTATATTGCGCATTTTCCATGCGCATGTTTTCGATTAATATCATTTTGTTTCACTCTCACACTTATAGCGCTACTGACTCGCCATCTATATACATTACATCATTACTGAGAAACTCCGTAATAACTGGTTTCAACAATCTAGAAAATCAGTAGAGAATAGGAAGTGTCTCCCTATTTACATGTAGAGACCTAGCTTAAGGTTGTTTAGAGAATAGCAAATACAGTCATATAGCGTATTGTACGGCGGACATATTTTGCAACTCTGGTTACTCCCTGTGCTTTTAAAGTGGGCGACTATACAAAAAGTAAATAGGCCAGTGGTACTATTAATGTCTCAATGTTTTCTTTTACAAATGTTCGAGTACAATGTGTGGCCAAATGCTTGCAAGATACTGTTTCAGTTCGATTACACAGTTTCCTTTGCGGATAAAAGGTTCAGGGAATTGGTACTTCGTCTCTTCGTTATATAAGTTACAACTAGTAATATAGTATTTATATAGAGAAGAGCGACTGAACATGAATATGATGTGTTACACCAAGAATGTACTGACACCACATGTTTTCTTTTTATGTTCGAATGAGGCACTATTTAGTACAAGAATACGCAATTACAAAACAGCCATTGTTACGATATCCAACCGCACTTCACTTATCTACTTACAAAACTAAATAAAATACAACTGAACTAGATGTGTCTAGCACGCATTCACAATTTCCGTTGACCTACCGCATAGGAATGTCGCTGCACAACACCGCAGTCGATTCTTTAAACGTTACGAAATGCAGAGTAGCCGACATCGCGTCTGCGCTGCAAACTGAACATGGACGGCATTCGAATAAAATTCTATTTCACTGATAAACTACTGCAAGGCGCGAATTCAGTGCTTGCAGCTGGAGTATTTTCGCAGAACTGAAGCCGAGTCTTGTGTCACTGGTGGAGTATTAGTTATCCAAAATTGAAGGGATTTGCGAGAATATACCATAAAACAATATTCAGTCACTGGCGGAAGTCATTTGTCTATAAACGGAAACTGCAGTTGGGGTTGTTTTGTAACAAAAGTACGCCAGTATTTGTCAGTACCCCCAGTACCTGAATATTTTCCATAACTGTATGAAAAATGGTTTGCGCCTTTCTTTATTTTTAATAGACGGAATTAAACTCCTAAAAGTGTCATTCCTCTTGAATTTCGATTATTCCTTCACGTTTTTACTACTTTTTTGTGATTTTCTTTTTCTTTTCTTTCTAATTGAAGAAAAAATAATGCTCAGATGTATCGTGGAGAGTATGACTATGAGTGAGATAATCACTGAGGTGACAGCTAGGAATCATCACCGGAAAGTTACATGATTTTTGCGGTTTCGTTGAGCAGGAAATTGTTTATGGAAAGACTGATCGTGATTGGTAACCAAATCAGTCAATGAACTAACAAGATTTTCTCTCGCCTTGAAACACTTAATAGATCTTAATATATTTACCAGGTCGACAGTTATTTGTTTCCCGTTGTGGTAGAGTATAGAACATTTGTAGAACTTGTGGATAGCATGTATAATGCAAATTAAAATGGTAAATCAAACATTTGAAGATGGTTTCTTTGAATTGATATTTACTTTGTATACTTCTGTTCTTCATTTTTAGTTGGGTATTAATACTGACATTGACGCAGGTATTTCTCGATCCGGCGTCATTTTGTCCACAGAGGCATTTTACCACACCGGAAAATAAAAAATAAATATTTGTTTTAAATAGCTTCGAAAGTTTTGAAAGTTTGAACTTAAAGCAGAAAACAACGTACGATAAGCACCGCCCAGTCGGGTAAACTAAATCTTGTTGATACAAACAGGTAGAACTAGAATTTCGATTTCTGGCATTTTTGAAAATCACACGTAAACACCGGCGGTGCAAGTGGATTTTCAGCTCTGCTAATCATGACTGTATCGACCGGAGGTCACGTTTTGATACGATACGAGGATGCAGGCACGCAGTTCAGTGGCTAAAAATAAACAATTTGAACTGCATTATTTCATAAAACAAACATTTAGGTGATATTTTAAATTGGTAAATAACAATACACCGATATATATATAGTAAATATAAATAGTATATTGCTGGCTTTACAATATTGAGTCAAACATGCTGCTAATATTTTCTGTAAGCATTAAAATTAATGTATTAGCTATGTCTGTTATCGAGCGCCTGATTTATATATAGCACTAATTTAATAATTTTAATTATTAAAAATTTAAAAATTATTGTTAATTTAACAATTTTAAGCTGATATATCAAGAATTTCAAGTTTCTGGGCAAATTTTCAAAGTAAATATCAAACTGTTGAAGTAGGAGGCAAGAGACAAAGTTGTCATTTTGTTTCTTGTGTATCGTTCATAAACATATACAGACAGGGGAAATGTCTAAACTCGGGTTATAAAACAAGGCTGGAGGACAATTTGCTCGATATTGTTAAGACCTGTTGAGTTAAGATTGAATCGCAAACGAACAGCGCAACTGTTGGCCAACTGAAACTCAGTAAATGGGAATCCTTCTAAGCAATAATTAATAGTGTCGACTGTGTAGTATATCCGCAATTCTTGGGTTTTAGAACAACAACTTTGGCTAGGTATTTCCTACATTTTTTGCTTCTTGGATGGAATGCTTGTCCAGGTATGCATGGTATGTACTCAAGTGTACTTTTCTCGAAATATTGCAAATGACGGAAACACGGTCGTTTTTGAAAATAAACTCTAAGCTGAAAGTCCTTACTCGTGCCCATAACAGTTGCTTCTGGAGTTTTCAGATTCTATACCATCGAGGGTCTATTGGGAGTATTGACCATTTTTACGTTACCTGATAATGCTTCACGAGTTTGAGGGGTAATGCAATGAGAAATGGTAAATAGCGTTTTCCCAGGAGAGATGAGAACAATTGGAAATAGAAAACTACGGGCCTAAAATAAGGATGCATGCATTGTGGTTAATACCAAAATGGAAAATACCAGCTATACATGTTGAAACCACCGAATTGTTTGATGAAATTACTCAACTCTACTTTATAGCTTAAACATTTCCGGAAAACGCCAAAAACCGTTCGCGCCTTGATGATCTGTAGACATGGTGCTGTAGAAAGCTTGTCTGACAGGATTTTGTTGGTTCCAAAATGGGACAGCGAGCGTGAGTGTATAGGAATAAAACTATATAGACTGCTGGAATCAAACAAGACCGTATATATTATGATATAATATAAAACAGTGTTGAACTTCTAATAATTTGGAACTGAACAGATAGTGCAAAGGTTATCAAATGTAGAGGTTATCTACAGGTATAGAGTTTTGAACACTTAAACGCTTCAGTTAATATATATCTTCATAAAATGGATGGAAACTGACATACTAAAATCTGCCTATTTCGCTTTCACCGACACTCACTTTTCGGTTCTCAAGCTAACATCCAACTTCTCAACTGACTATTCAGTGTATTTTTTAGTAGGGCGGGATCTATGATCTTCGGTACGCACTTAAGTTTCAGTCAAAGATGTGGCAGGCAGAATTCAACAAGTAAAAAACTGAGATAACAGAACTGCTATGCAAAAATGATAGCACTGCTATCCCTCTAAATAAACGCGCAAATATGTGTTCTCTGTCAAATTTAATGAGTGACTAGATGGCCCGAGCACGGGTAAAATTGGCACGGATACCAAGTTCATGCCCCAAATCAAATGGCAATATTGAATGTAAACAGGGTTACATCTCAGACTCCGGAAGGATGTTGTAAGCAATATCGGCCACCCAATAGTTAACTCTGTCAGGCGAGTTTATCGTATAATTGTTAGTCTGATTGAATGTATCACTCGCACGGATACCTCTCCAACTGAAATTCCCATGGGTATCTAGTTCCACTTGCCAAAACAAACATCTTTTTCAAACATGTTCACATAACGTAAAACGTAAGCGCAGCGTGTTTGTGATATGACCACCGCGGAGAAACTGTAAATTTAGCCTTAACAAAGATGCGACAAAAGAGACATTAAATAAAGGTTAATCTGTTGAACTATAGCGCATTTTACCGGGACTGTAAAGTTCAGCTCGCTTCTGTAATACTGGAGCTGGAATTCGAACGAATCTGTCCATTTTTAGACTTAGGCACTCCGCGCCGCATAGACTGGCATTTCCGCTGCGAACAAATGCTGGCAAGTTGTGCGGCTGGATTTGAGGAAAGTCCATTCGTCACTCAGTCTATATATTTAATTCTTTGTTATCTATATATCTTGGGCGTGAGGGGCATAATGGTGAACCTTGAGTAAATACTCCTGCCCTAACCCTAACCCCTTCGACATGCCGAATAAACCTCAAACTAAAAATAATTCAGATCACGGTGTAAACTCCAAGGCCACTACAACAACCAATGATTATGCCGGATATATTGCCGATCTGGATCAGTAAAAAAAATAAAAAATTCAAATGATGCGGAAAAACTGATTCTTACGGCTCCGACACAGGCGGAGCCAGATTTTAAAAAATCGGTAATACCAGCCCAATATTACGGCTTCAAACCTTCTACGGGGAATAAAAACCAAAACATATTGACAAGTAAAGTTTTATTGTTTTAAAAAATCTGTCGCCGCAAGATCAGACTATATCCTTACGGCGGAGAAAAAGACACCAATGAGTCACTGAAATGAAGTTGTAGCAAATTGAGTACTGTACTGATTTGTTTGCGGTCTATGAGTCTGAGAAAGTCTGCTGTCGCTCTATGCATGTTTTCTGGAAAATGTCGTGACTTTTAATTTCGCGGAAGGTGAGGCGAATTTAGTGGGCTGTAGCCGGCGGTGGTGTTCATCCAGGATGATTTACTAAGGTGGTTTGGTTTGTGTTCCTATCTATACTGAATGACAGTGCCACTGGAAAAGAAAACTTGTACTCGCTGGACATAAATTAGTTTCAGGAAGGAGGTTGCGACTTATTTCGAAGAGCACGCACAGGCTACCCATACCTCGACGAATGAAATCCAGTTGGCAACTAAGATGATCTTGTTTGTTCAATTTCTCGAGTTGACAAGCAAAAATAAGAGAACGAAAACCAGTCAATAAAAGCCAGTTGGCAAGGACGTTGATCTTGTTTGTTCACTTTCTCGAGTTGACATGTCAGACGAACACTTAATGTCGGCATGTATTCAGGAATCTTCGATTCGTTACTCGGCTGCTACCATATATGGTCAATGCCAAGTCCGACAAGTTGTTGCCCAACTTATGGCCAACATATCGCCAAACATGTGGCCGACAAGGTCTGCCGTGCTACATGGCAGTGGCTGACAGCATGGTTTCAAACGTCGTACTAGTGCCGTGTTGAACTCGATTCGTGAAATATGTCAATGTATTTTTAGTGTGTTGATTTTACTGCAACCGTTTCGCTTTTATGTTACTTTTAATTTGGTGCGACTGGATTAAATTCGATGAAACCCCTACCGTGCAATCGTCGCACTATTAGGGACCTTAAGATAAATGCTTTGAGTTGACATCATCAGTTCTACCGGGTAGCTCTACCGGTTTTTCCGGGGTAAACAGCAATTTACCCGTACGAGCTACCGGTAGGGGAAAATACTAAATTCACTCGACTTCAAGATGGCGGACAGAAAATTGATATGTGGAGTAATTCTCCGCGTTCCAGTCTATCCTATCCTAGGTTAGGATTAGGGTTAGGTTAGAATTAGGGTTAAGTTAGGATTAGGGTTAGGTGTTAAGGTTAGGGTTAGGTTTAGGTTAGGGTTAGGTTAGGTTAGGTTAGGTTAACCCTAAACTTAACCCTAACCCTATTTTTATAGATTAGCAATTACGTGGGCTGACTCAGCAGCACACAAGAAGTTCCGTATCATACTGAAGGAGCTGATAAAGAACTTGAGGAAAGTCGACGTTTCTTGATAATAATAATAAATGTATATATAGCGCAAATTAGCATAAAAAATGTCATCAAATGCGCTGTTTACAGAAAAGCGAAAAGTAAATTAATCAGGGAAGAAAAGATGAAATATACTACAAATTAAAAGCTTTGCGAAAAAGAAACGTTTTCAATTTGGCTTTGAATGAGTCATGAGAATGAGCATGTCTGATTTGGGACGGTAAAGAGTTCCATAGGTGCGGTACATGTGGTGCAGCAGCTGAAAAGGATCTGTCGCATAGTGTAGCCTGTAGGTATCAACTCAATTGCGTAGAGGGTGCTGTTAGGAGTAGTTCGGAGTTAGCCTCTGAGGCTGTAGGAGGATTGTTCTTTAACTTGATAGCATAATTTCAAATCGTTCTTTGCCCTCTACAATACACTACTGATACTATTCAAACTCGCCTTTATGGTTGAACACAACTAGAAACGTTTTAACGTTATGCAGGAATTCATAGCGTAAAAAGCTGAAGTTCCTGATACTGAGATTTATGGAGTTTCATAGAGTCAACCCGACAAAACAATGTAAACGCCGAATATTGCATTGCATTGCATTGGCCCTGCTGTACTCTACTCTGCTCTGCCTGTCGGTGCAGCGTTGGATCTGGGTACGAATCCATTTGGGTGGTGGGAGGTGAGATGTTACAGCTATTTGGTCCGATGTTATCTTCGAAAACCTGCCATTTTCCAAGTTTACAATAAACAATTATCCACAATTAGTTCTAGTTAAACGAACAGAGCGAAGCTACGGTAGTGATCCTACCTGACTACTTGTCTAAATAACCTTTGTTGCATGCAGTCAGCTTGCAGACTGAATAAAATAAAACTTATACGCATTTTCATTTCCAGTGTGGTATTTACTAATTTTTATATACTATTCCATTATTAGAGATAGCAATTGAAATCATTCAAATTTAACAAATAACTTAAGTGGCTAAAAGTGTCTTACGTCTTGTTTAGGGAACTTACTCGATATTACTCGATCGGGCTACCAAATATAGGAAGCGAGGGGAGGGGGAAAGGAAGAAAAAGTGGAGGGGGAGGTCTTCTCCCTCCCTCCTCCCTCCACTTTTGATTACATTGCATTGCATTACATTGCATTACCAATTGCATTGCATTGCATTGCA
>JANVCH010024448.1:0-18198 GCA_025505405.1 Epizoanthus rinbou
ACATCGACATCGACATCGACATCGACATCGACATCGACATCGACATCGACATCGACATCGACATCGACATCGACATCAACATCAACATCAACATCAACATCAACATCAACATCAACATCAACATCAACATCAACATCGTTAATATTATTATTATTATTTATTATATAATACTATCACGGCTATCTTTGCATAATCGTGGCTCGCTGAATCTGTTTACCGCATGAAATGTTGGTTTAGTCGCCCTACAATTGTAATTTAACCGACCTCTGTTCTCTGTCAGTCACTTGGTTGTCTGTTTGTATGTATGCGAATGCCTCCATTTGTCCCATCTTCATTTTGCTGTTTGCATTTTTGTTTCTGTGTTTTACTTTTGACTGCCTGTCTGCCTGCCTTTCTGTCTATCTGTCTTTCTGTCTGTCTGTCTGTCTATCTGTCTGTCTGTCTGTCTGTCTGTCTGTCTGTCTGTCTGTCTGTTTGTTTGTTTGTTTGTCTGCCTGTCTGTCCGTCTGTATGTCCGTATGTCTATCTGTCTAGCAGTCTGTCTGCCTGTCCGTTGTCTGTCTGTCTGTCCACCTGGCTTGTTAGTCTGTTTGTCAACAACAACAACAACAACAACATGACGTTTAGGAGTATAGATATTCATTAAAACATACACGTCGGAACGTCCGCCTGTGTTTTTTGACTGACTGACTGACTGGTCTGCCTGTTTCTGTCTGTCTCTGTCTGTCTGTCTGTCTGCCTCTGCCTGTCACTGCCTGTCACTGTCTTTCACTGTCTGTCTCTGTCTGTCTCTCTGCATCTCTGTGTACTTGAACTGTTCTCTAGTCTATATGGTCTTTTATTTCAGTCTTTGTCACCGCCGACACTGTATTTGTGTTTTAGGATATACATGTAGCATTACGTCTGTCCGTTCATCTGGATATCTGTCTGTAAAATTGTCAGTATAACTGTCCATTATCCATTATCCATATCATTATCCTATATTTGTCAGAGAAGTATTTTGTTCTGATATTCTTATCGTTGGATTCTCATCCTAATTAATCGATTTTAACTCTATCATGCCTTTTGTTTTCAATTATAGGTGGACGCCGTCAGCCTTAAAGACAACCTTGTCTTCATTTCAAGGATAGAAAACCATTAATGTATACAGCTTTTTGACAGCTAATTTGTAACCGGAATTTATGGCTGCTTTGTCAGCTGATCATCCTAATGGATGGTGTAAGACTGTCAGTGCTGAAACTGTTACGGGGGATCGACCATTTGCAATTGAGGGGTGGAGGTGAAATAATTTCTATAAAATATTGCACAATCACTACGATAAAGGAACGATAAGGTTACCATAAATTAAGGTAAGGTAGTTTGCATCACAAATTTCGAAAGAATAAAATTAGAAGCAAATTATTTTTCAATTATTTTTCTTCGCCATATTCCATATTCAGCAAATGGTTGAAAATGTAGATAACTTTTTATATATATATATAAGATTTTAACATCATGTTTATATATAAAACTTTTTTATCAACATTTTACTATAGATCAGATAGAAATATTTTTAAGTATATCAAAACATTTTTCCATCCTCAACCCATTCTATGAAATAATCGGCCTCTTAGGACCCAAATTTGAATTATTTCCGTCTCATACATCGTGATTCTGTACTTTGTCTCTCAATCAAAAGTTCTGACTTGCCTACAAGAATCCAATACACTTATGTAAAGCTCACGACTAAGATTATTACTGTAATCTAATTAAATTCCTAGAGCTACTATTTTCCCCAATACTAACATTTCGCCATTTTATAAATTTCATATTTAGCGAGTATTTTAGTTTCGCGACTTTGCAAAGGTGTGATAAACGTAAATCATTTGCTTTTAGCGCTTGAGGAAAGTAAATAAAAGCATTCCGAAGAAGAGAAAATCGAACCATTTAAAGACTTCCAAAACTGTCTGTAAAATACCTGTAAAATGTACATATTTTCATGATAAATTTCTTTCTTATATCCTCTTTACCAATTTACAGACGTTTCGTGAACTACGTAAAATGTCTGTAATTTTTACGAATATTTTGCAGACTTGAATAGGCTGTGATACCATTGCAAAAGGTCTTTAAAAATATGCCGGTATTAAAATAAGTGTCTATACAAAATGTGTCAAGATTGTCTATAAACTTTTAAATTTGAATTTACAAACATTTTATGAACTCTGTAGATGGTTTGATTTTTTCAGTGTTTAACACAAAAAAATTAACGTAACTAGCTTTCCGATATGTTTCCTACAATAAACACAGCAAGAGCACCAACATTCGAGATGCCGGAAGTTAAAAATAGCGGAAATGTAGGGAGAAGAAATTACTCGGAAGCAACTATTTTTTGGCCAAACATCGCGCAAATCGTGCACATTGGTTGCCTTAAAAATATTAGGGTTAAGGTATGTATCTATATGTATCTAATTTATGTAATTACTTGTAGTGTGTATCAAATAACCAACATTAATTTAAAATATAATAGATGAAATAATTTAATACACTGTTCACATGAAAACCTTCCAGGCAGCTTGTCAGCTGTCCGGTAAGATTTTTCTTGGACTTCACCAAAGCAGGTTGGACAAAGTATAGAGAAACTTAAAGTTTCTTATTTACATTTGTCAAATATATGAAACGATTTATCACTGGATTTATGCCTCAGAATCGTTGTAATCGTAGCTTCAAATAATTTATATATCCTGACGAGCAAAGCTGAATTAATTAAACCAACACGCAACTCCAAGAGGACCATAAAACGTTTGTGTATGGTTATACGAAAGGCGAGGAAATTCACCCACCAGAGGTGGAAAGCAGGCTGATGTGGGGAATTTATATTTTTTTGGAGATTTTTCCGGTTAAATCCTCATCCTGATGCCAGATAAATTTCGTCAAATATAAACAACTGCGCATGACTGGCTGTACTACAAATATTTGTCAAAACTGGTGAAATACGCCCGGAGTGGGACTCCCATACTGGCCATGACGGGGATGATCGTCGTACCTTTTAGGGTGTTAGAGATACAAATGAGAGTTTGGATACAAAAAGGTATCTTTTAGGGATGTAATTTGCCAGATTGAGAAAAACGGAAATACGTAACACTTCTCCATTATTTTTGTTGTTCTGACACAGCTTTTTATAAAGGTCAAATACATCTACATTCCTTTCCTATATGTAACCAAACATGTGTATTTCTATGGTACCTTTTAGGGGGTTAATGAGCTCGAGCCACACCCATACTAGTACCTTTTAGGGGGTTAATGAGCTCGAGCCACACCCATACTAGTACCTTTTAGGGGTTTCTTTGAAACAATTTGAAGATTATCCCCGTCATGTCCAGTATGGGAGTCCCCCCATTCGAACACTTATACTTACATATTATAACTATTATAGTATAAGCATATTATAATTGTAATTGTACACGTGTTATTCGGGCTATTTCTTTTTCATTATGGATAGTTGAACTCCCCACCAAAATGAAGGC
The DNA here is from genome assembly GCA_025505405.1 of Epizoanthus rinbou. Taxonomy (NCBI): domain Eukaryota; kingdom Metazoa; phylum Cnidaria; class Anthozoa; order Zoantharia; family Epizoanthidae; genus Epizoanthus; species Epizoanthus rinbou. Next base: position 3,504 of record JANVCH010024448.1, read on the forward strand.
GTGCTAATCTAGTGCATACAAATCTCGAAATTTCCTTCGACTGAGATATTAGTTATTTATATTCAACAATGTGGATAACTAATGAAAAAGCAAAATCGTTTTAAATTAAATTAGAAAGGATTCCATGTTGTCATGATTGAATACCGGCGAAATCAGTCGACGAAGACGCTTTTTTATCGCGTTGGTATAGATACAAAAATTAGGCCGTTTATGAGTCGATATTAAATGATTAGAAAACAAAATGAATTAGTCGTGCTAAAATTGTGTTTATATTATGGATCAATTAGTGGGCCTGGTCAACTAAAGTTGCTTTTGGGCAGATAGTTTGGCCCCGAAGGTGGATGTTTTGCTTACATTCTGTGCGCTAGTCGATCCAAACACTGACTTTAATATGTCGTCTAAATCTATAAGAAAGACCCATGAAATACGTAAAAAGTATTTGTTTTGAACAAGAGCGGGCTTTAAAGGAATTAAATAATTTCACCATAGAAATATAACTGCCGATGAAAAGAACTAAGGCTCTGCCGATTTATGCAGGATTATCGATATATAGAACTCGATCAGCTAAAAAATGATTGTGAAAATACATTTCGCCTGTTTCGAAAAACAAGACAAAACATTTTTTACCCATCACGAAAACAATCCAGCAATATGTTTAGCAACGCCGATTAAGAGAAACACGTGGACGTCGAAGTAAAGTCTTATAACAAAATACAGTTTTACAAAGTTTTCCATTTAGTAGATACTATAGACGGAAATATAGCGTTAAAATATACACGGTGGAATTTGTATTGGACGCATCTACAAAGCTGTACCGGATGATCAAGAATAAGTTTCGCCTTGAAGTAAATTTTAGTTATTACTAGCTACCTACTATACTACCTACACGAGTTTTAAAAAAATTCAGTCCTAAAATTATTTTCCAATTGAGAACGAAGATATTATTGAAACATTTCTGCATGACATAAACCAATGCAATTATTGTTACAAGTCCCTATATGCGCGTACATCTCAATCTACAAGTAGTTATGATAAATATGTTGAAACTATTTTAAGAGTAACTCGGCTTACCTTAAATATACAATCTTAAGAATTGATTTCCACTTCGGCACGAATCTTCTTAACGGTTCAGAATATATTATTGATATATATATATATATATATAGATTCAAGTTCGGATTCAAGTCATATTCTTACTGCAAGGGGCAACTTCGAATATTGGCGATTTATAGTTAGTTCAAAAATTAAACTGAAAATTTTCAAAAAGCAGTCACCAGAAAAACGAGTCTGTTGTCTGTTACTGAGATAAAAACTACACATACTGCTGTACAAGTCTGACACTTCGACTTGAATGCCCTGAGAAAGCCGCCCACACAAAGTGACAAACCATGCCAATTTGCGGTGGGTGATATTACTAACAGTACTAAGTAGAAATACAACTTAATATACAGACGAGGCGACTATGAATCGTAACTGATTTGGCAATGCCGTAAAATCTTGACACTTAAATCAGCCATATATAATGACAGTAAATAAGATAAGTAGTGATGTTTAAATACCATTTTAGATTATTTTCTTGTTCTCTAACTTTGTGGCAAGCTTGGATAGTTAACTGGGGACTGAAGATCTATAGGTTTGCGAGACATTCCAATCTGACGATCTTAGCGAATTAGAAATAATAACCAGGAAATGTCATGTCACGAGAGATTATATAACAGTTTATTTAACTATTTTTAAAGTTTATATTACCTATTATAGACTGCCATACAAGTGATATGTTGTTTTAGTCCGTTCAAGTTACTCGAATGGATGCAAGAATAACAAGACGTTTTCAGTTTTGAGTTTCATCTTTGTTTATATCAGGCAGCGGTTTTCGTGATTGCAACCAATGATAACACAGAAAAAGCCAGCGGTCTTTATCTAATCAGACGTTCGCTTTATTTTGTTAAGAAATTGACTGAGTCGACTTTGTCGAGAGTTTATGAAAACTTTACTGTCATAAATTATGAGGTCAGACCTGTTTCGTTTGTCATAACTTTAGCATGCAGTATATCAGGGAAATTGAAAGAAAGCACATACCTCAAAATATTCGCGCAGCAGATCGCATTATTCTGTCGAATATTACCTAAAGACAATCAAAACTTGTGGTCTTCCGAAACGTTTATGAGTGGTAAATGAAATTGAATTAAATTTCCCGTGTGTTTTGTCAAGATTCGAACTAATTTAATTACAGAGAATGTGTTGACAAAACACGATCGAGCTTCGTCAAAGCTTCTAAAGTACACATTCATTATCTTTGAATGGGCTCGTAAAGTATTTTGGAAAGTTCGGAAAGTGTTTTGTAAATCTTCGAAGGCAGGTAGTAAAATATCAGATATGTTCGAAACTTCTTCAGAAAGCGTTGATTATATTTTTAAGAGGGAGTGTTGTCATGGCAACAACTTTTGAGTGACTGGTGAGTGAGTGGGTGGCGAGGAGTGAGTGAGTGGAAAAGAGTGATTGAGTGAGTAAATAAGAGAGTGAGTGAGTGAGTAATAATAATAATAATAATATTTGGCTGCATATTATTGTCCTCGGTACTCTTTTAACAAAGGTATTGGTTTACAACAACAAATAAATAAATGCTTGTACACTTTCAAAAATTATATACAAGTATGAGTATATATAAGATAACAGTAATAAAATATGTTATTATATTCAAATTGTAACACATCATAATGTTTTTACGTGTTTGGGTTCGCTTTTTGAAAAATGTTAAAAATGACTATCCCAATTTCTTTGCATTGGGTATTCCGCTTTTTTATTGTCACAAAGTACGGGCCGTAATGACGAATCCTTTTGACTGATGCTAAAATAATTTTGTCTTATATTTTCAAAAGCTTTGCAGTTGACCAATAAGTGTTTTTCATCTTCTACTATGTATTCAGAACATTGTTGATAGATTCTTGATGTGACAGTAACGGGTCCACCATTATCTTCAGATTTTTTTGTTTGAATTTGGAGATAATCATGCCTCGGTTCTGATAGACATATTTTGTGTGGAACGGTTGCTATATTTTCAATGAAAGGCTAAAACTTATATTGCCTTTGTAATTGCTTGCATGTTAGTTTTGGTCTACTGTTATCAGAGTCGATCGAGGTCTTTTTCCAGTCACAAATGTATTTTGTTTCTAAATTTTTGAGAAGTTCTCCACTTCATGTTTAGTAACAGCGCTTTGATTTAAACTGCTGACAAATATTTTTAAAATAAATATTTTGAGTGAAGACATATTTGGCTGCATTCTTGAGTAGTGGGTTTGTAGTTTTGGCTAGATTGCAGAATACCCTCCCACTCAAGATAATTTATTACTGCGCATTTCCCGTTCTATAGAAATATATGCGCAGTAGATTCAAGAACAATAGCGGGGGGGTATTCTGCAATTTTTCCCCATTTCTTACAATATGTATAAAAAATACAATGGATCTGGAGCTGCACACACAATTGTTAATTGTAGTAAAACAACACAAGGTATATTGCAAATGCTGCAATTTGATTGGTTCCTCAACCCACCTAATAATTTCATTAGAGACAATTTTGCTCAATTTGTCCAAAGATTAATGCAAATGCGATGACAATGACATTGCGATGATAGGAAAAGCTGGCAATTGGCTAAATCTGTTGTCAGAACGATTACAAAAGTAGAGACAACCAATCAGACATTCGCGTAACAGATGTAAACGATTCGGAGATGAATCTCGTGGCATTGTCATGTCACTGTCATTTGCATTACATGATGGCATGTACGTGAGAGGAAAAAGGCCGCCAGTACTCGATACACATCAAAATTCTCACAAATTGTATTTGTCAAAAAGCAGCATCCCGATTTGTCAAGATGACAGAAAAAGAGATTGGAAATGTAGCAGAACTATAAAAAGCACATTCATAAAACCTTGTGTTGATTTATTATAAAACAGTTATTCGATTCCGCATTGTTTTCTATGGGCAGTTGCTCCACTCGACGAAGTACCCTGTGGACTAACAGCTCATAGAAAATGTCACCTCGTCAAATAACTGTTAGTTACTATGTACATACATGTACTCACTGGGTAATGGCAATGGAGCTCTTTGATTGGTTACTCTGCTACTAGGCTATCAGTTCTTGTAATACAATGGAGCTCTTTGATTGGTTACTCTGCTACTAGCTAGCCTATCAGTTCTTGTAATAAATCAACACAAGGTATATTGCAAATGCTGCAATTTGATTAGTTCCTCAACTCCCGTAATAATTTCATACCTGTTGTTGTGATCCAAGATGGTGGCATCTCAGTTTGTCAAGGTGACAGAAGTTCTAAGCGATTGAAATCTAGTAGAAACCACAGACGTCAAGTATAAAAATCTTATTCATAATACTTTATGCTGATTTATTATAAAGCATTTATTCGATTTGGTGTTGTTTTTATGAGCAGTTAGTCCACTTGGTGAAGCACCTTATGGACTAACAGCTCATAGAAAATGTCATCTTATTGAATAATCTCAAGGCAGTCCTTTGGGAGGTATTTCCTGATGGCGGAAATCTGTCAGTGTTATCTTTCAAAACTGAAGGCTGAGGCAGATATATTTACACAAATAGAGTCATTTGTCTGAACAGTTGATAATAATTTGCAATTAAGTTATGCAAATTAAACACATTAGACTTCCATGTAGCATTAAAGCTACACATGATATTTATGTAAACATTTTGTACAAGTAAAGCAATTGGTGGAAATTACACATATTAATTTTATTAATTATTAAATCATGTTGTTTTTGACAGAGGTAACTACCTGATGTCCGATTTTAAAATAATTTCAATTAACACAAGACTTTGCTTGCTTTGTCATTCAGGATAGTGTTGAGGAAGTGAAGAGTAGCGTAACCAGAAGGGTTGATTACATACTTCAGACACTAAGAGCTCATCATGTGAAGGAAAATGCTTACAAGTCTCATAGAACTCTCAGCAGATTAGAGAAAGGACTTTACAGATTGAGTGTGGAAGTAGTAGTTGAATTCACTGACTTCACAAGATGTGAACAAGTGTGCAACCTCTTAGTGGAGAAACTTGATGAATCTGTGAAAGTTTCTGCTGCTGAATTCCTTATTACACCAGTGAAGCTGGAAGGCTTAAGGTATTATATAACGATGTGATAATAATTATGTTGCAGTTAATTAACAGTACTATAAATGTTCTGACAAGTGCCCAGTCAGTATAATTTACAGGGAGTACAGGGTTGGGCAAAAAGTATACGGCAGTAAGAAAAAAATAATGAGATATGGGATTCATAATTGTACTGAATTTAAAATTGTTGGTAATAATCTGCTATCATTTGACTATATTGCCACATTTTGTACATAATACAAACAGTAGATGAATAGTTTGAAGGACTTTTACTGGTGTATGAGTTTGCCCTTCAGACCTGTACGGTATTATGTACTCAACTGTACTTCCTATGCAAACATCAGCACACAGTTATAAATCCAACCCTGGTCCCTAAATGCACACTCTCTGATTAATTTCCTTAATATTCAAGTTCAACTGGTTCCATGTGCTGTACTAATCGTTTGATTCTGATTGGTCTATTTGTACTGCATGGTTATGCTGTACCTCGTGACAATGGTGGAAACCATGTGATAACAAGTACGACAGACTGACAAGTCACATGTTATACCTTTTATCACATAGAAATAGTTGTAAGAGACAAAAACAAGCAATGTTATTTCCTCTCCAAATTTAGTTGCTTTCACCTGATTTCACAGGCCTGTAGCCTGGTTACTGAACAGGGGGGTTCATTTTTCATTTGGGCAGACCATCTTTTTCTAGGGGGGTCTATGGGCATGCTCCCCTGCAAAAGTTGTGAAAAATTGGCTCACTGAGATGCCTTTTTGTGCATTTTGATAATTAGGTACTCTCAGTTGAACTTAGGTTTCATCGATCTTTCTAAGTAACATTGCAGTTTCACTTTGATTCACAACAACAACAACAGTTTAACTGATATATTATCTGTATCTGTATCTATGCAGCTAAATATCCAATATTGGGCTTTCCCAGGTGGACCTCGCCACCAAGCAGGGGGAGTTGTCCAACCCCCCCTCCAGCCTGGTTCAACACCTGTCAGTATTTCATGAATGAACTTCAGTTTTCCCTGGTTGAATGAGATCTGTGTGTTATAGCTGGTTATTTTGTTGTAGACTCTGTATCTTCCAGCAAACTCAACATGAATTTTAAATATTTTGAAGCAATCTTGCTTGTGCTACTGCTTTGTTGGCAAATACATGGACTTGCTCAATCTATAACTAACTTGAAATTTCTAAATCCTCATGCAGCATTTGAAATCCTTGTTCATTATACATCGAACTAGTTTGTGCTTGCCAACAAAGCGAGCGCAAACTGTGCTTTAACCTATAAACAATAATATTGTATTCTTTGTACACCTTGCCAGATGAACCGGGTTAGACCAGATTGAATGTAGCTAAGGTTAAATGTAGCTAAAGCACTTTAGTTTTGAAAGTTTCCAAATATATTTTTCTTGGTCTGCAAAGTTAGCTAATTCTTCTTCAACAAAACAGTGATCAGAGATGGAAAAGCTATAAATGCATACAGTATGCATGTACTATCTAGATTGCAGATTAATGTCATTCAAAGATCTGGAAACGAGTAGATCCAGGATGATGATGGCCCCAGAGTGGTGGCTGGCTGCCAACCATGTATTAACATGCCTATGGAAAGTATAATACATGGGGTCAAGGTCTCCAGGTTCATCTATAAGTGTGCGGGGACTTTCAAAATGGATTTTATATAATTATATTTATTACTGATTTGATGTTCTAAATTCCACCCCCCTTATTTACAATATTACTGTAGATACAGAAAGTCAAACAGTGTCCAAGTCGGCCTCTGAGGGTATAAAATGATACTTTAATACTGATATACAAATTGTGTCATAATGTGAAGAGAAAAAACGAACAAATTACTGGTATTTCGATTCACTCCTATCCAGGCGCCAAGCATGTGTTTGTGCTGTCAAGAATGCAAGGAACAAGGCACTAGAAGTTGTCCAGCTCTTCAACCAAACCCTCGGTTTACCACTCATGATAAGGGAGGAGCATTATGAAGAGTATTATGGGCTGCCATCGGACACAACCAGTAATGAAACATGTAATGGACAGGACATATTTCAACACAAGATTAATGCAGCTTCTGTTACTGTTGCGATTAAGATATTTGTCATCTTTGAAATTAGAGAGAGAGCAAAAGCCAAGAAAAGGAAGTGAATGATACTAAGTTATTATTGTTTTGAAAAGTCACCTATTACTACATTACTGTAGATATTTTCAATTGAAATGCTGTCAGCATTGAACTGTTATATAGTATTATAGTTTTTATATTTTTAGTATCAATAAGAAATAAACTACATGTAAATGTTGTTGAAATAAAACAATTACTAATCACAATTCTTCCAATGTTTATAACAGTTGCACAAATTATTTGTAATTAACCACATTACAAACAATTACACTTGATGTTACACAGTTAGTGTTCTGTGAAAGTGTTCACTATATTACATTACATATAAAACAAGGAAAAGTAGATGGGGACTTGTATCCAACATGTTTTATAATCAGACTATGTACAGGACACCTGTACATGTACATGTAAGCATGAACATGTGTTGGGTATGAGGTGACATATATCTGACAAAGCGAGCAGTTAACAAGTGTGAGCAGAAATTTAATTGTTTTATTAAATAGTAAGTCATTTTCCTTTTAGAACTGTGTCAACCTTGCATAATTCTGGCTACCGTCATAATTTTGCAACATACGGTATGCAGAGAAATTTTGAAATAACAATAACCATAGGCAAGCACATCTTAAATTATTTGAAGCACCAACCCAAAGTTACACTTTACAGAGGAGGTATTTCATAACAATATTTCTAACACAACTGTTCAATGACAATATTTTGGTGTTACAGAAATAAAAGCAAACAAGCCAGTATCTGCTTAATATTTATTTTATTTTTATTTTATTAACTTCGCCATTAAATTTACAATTGAATAAACAGAAGAAACAACACACACAAACACATTAAATAATAAATTACTTATGGCAGGGTTACCGCAACAGCGTTGGCCAATTACCGCAACAGCGTTGGCCAATTACTGCGGGCCCGTAATCAGCCCTGCTAGTGAGATAACGCCGGTATATCAACATGTTTATTGTGTATTATCTGAAGGTATATCGACTGCTTCGTTGTGAGATACATCAACAGTATCAACTTCCTGTGAGACGGCTGTAATGGCGCTATTTCATTCTCGAATGAACTGTTGGATACTGCATCGTGTGTTCTCTCCACTTCCTGATTAAAAGATGGCAAATCCCAATTTTCCACGTCACTCTGAAGCAATGTATTTGACGTTATATTGTGTCTTCTTTCCTGATTGTTTGATGGCAAATCATAATTTTCCACGTCACTCTGAAGTAATGTGTTTGACTTTATATTGTGTCCTCTTTCCTGATTGGTCGATGGCAAATCACAATTTTGCACGTCACTCTGAAGTGATGTGTTTGACGTTATATTGTGTCCTCTTTCCTGATTGGTCGATGGCAAATCACAATTTTGCACGTCACTCTGAAGTAATGTGTTTGACGTTATATTGTGTCCTCGTTCCGCTTCCTGATTGGTCGATGGCAAATCCCAAGTTTCCACGTCACTATGTAATAATGTATTTGACGTTATATTGTGTCCTCGTTCCGCTTCCTGATTGGTCGATGGCAAATCCCAAGTTTCCACGTCACTCTGAAGTAATGTGTTTGACGTTATATTGTGTCCTCTTTCCTGATTGGTCGATGGCAAATCCCAAGTTTCCACGTCACTCAGAAGTAATGTGTTTGACGTTATATTGTGTCCTCTTTCCTGATTGGTTGATTGCAAATCCCAAGTTTCCACATCACTCAGAAGTAATGTGTTTGACGTTATATTGTGTCCTCTTTCCAGATTGGTCGATGGCAAATACCAATTTTGCACGTCACTCAGAAGTAATGTGTTTGACGTTATATTGTGTCCTCTTTCCTGATTGGTTGATGGCAAATCCCAAGTTTCCACGTCACTCTGAAGTAATGCTTTTGACGTTATATTGTGTCCAATTGTTAAAAATTAAGGCCTCGGCTGAAGTCTACTCCACGAATATTAAATGTCACTAATGAAACCAAACGAAAATTACCGATAACTATTTATGGTTATTTTAGGTTACAGGAGAGCACTTCAGGTGATCCCTCGGAGCGTTGGGCAGAACTGCATAGACCAGGGCAGAACCCTTCTTTAAACCACAGTCATAAGCTAACGCTTATAGTACTGTGGCTGCGAATGCAAAATAGTCCCTTCCAAACACTGAGAATGGATCTGTTCACTCAAGTGAACGGCCATGTTGTGACAAAAAACATATAAATGAGCGATAATAAACTGCAAGGTCGCAACTAACACTCTCTTGATTTGGCAAAAGCCACACATGCGCTCAGCCAAATTTACCCAAGCAGTCTTAGACGTATTACTTCAACATAATCGTTTAATTAGTTCGCACATTTTCCTTCAACGATTTCGTCTAAATAAGATTGTGTGTGTCTATGTGTGTACTCGGTTGAATCAGGAAATGAATGACAGAGATGAAGTCTGTACAGCGTGGAAAAGTATCGTGGTTTATTATCGTATTCCCGTCACCATCCAGCACATCGTGTTAAGTGGTTTTCATCGACGAGATTAGAAGGGTATGAGCTTGACAAACACTGATCACATGAAGCTTTTGATTGGTTGTTCGGCACGTATTTCAAGACACCTGGATGACTGATTTTAAACAAAGCGCCACATACACGGCCTGTGTTTTAAAAGATATCAAAACAAAGGCCCAGGATAACAATACTTAATTCGCATATTAATGCGAGGTGGTTTTCAAATGTACAGCTCTTTTGCTTTATCTCTTGTTGAAATGTAAGCCTGAAATGATAATTATCAAATATCTCGGAAACGCTGGATTTTAGAGCAAAACACCTTGGAACGAGATCGATGCGCCACCCGATTTTGGTCGCGGTTCCAAACTCTCGGCTCAAATTTTGCAAAATTGGAGGCTGGATTTAAAAAAATGGAAACTTCTCCCTGAACGTGTAGGCCTAGCCTGTCATTCCCATATACGTGTGTAGGCAATTTGAAAACTGTTCCAAAAGTATTACCACCCCCAATACTTGGGGATGGAATAATAACAATAATAATAATAACTAGTAATAATAATAATAATAATAAAATAATAATAATAATAATAATAACTAGTAATAATAATAATAATAATAATGCGTGCACAGGCCCGTAGGCAGGGGGATGTGATAGGTGCGAACGCAGCCCCACTGCCGTGAAGGTCAGCGGCGGTCCGTTCAATTAATAAATAAAAAGTCCCAGAAAAGTATACTCCCGAGTCCGTTATGACGCCATTTCGCACCTCCGCCGGCCCCTTCCCGCCCCCCGCCCTCCCCCCACCACCACCCCCACGATAATTTCTGGCTAGGGGCCTGATGCAGTATTCAACTAATTTTAGAAATTTACGCATTGACCTAATTCCAGCTTCTTCCTCTCCGACTATATTAGAAATTAAAACTACATCGCTGTGTGGGATAAACAAACAGATTGTCTGTGACAAATGTTCTGTAATAGGTATGGAGACAAACCTGCTGCCACTTTGGTGAAAACAGGGTTGTTTTTACTTTCTTTTGGTAGTTTTTTGTTGTCAATCAGTAGCAAGGAAAATCATGTTCGTGTTGCAGATTATTTCACTGTCATCCCTGTTGAAAATATTTTTTTCCACTTTTTAACGGCGATATATGGTGATACAGTTAATTGCTCAACTGAGGCATTACACAGATTCTGTAGGGGAAATCTACGTATTGCAGTTAATTCTGGTGCCATCCCTGTTGATAATAGTTATGTACCCATATATGGTCAACGGTACGTTCCAGAATTAACGACAACTGAACCAATACGCGGATTGTACGTATGTACGTCATACAGTTAATTACAAATGAACCCATACGCAGATTCTGATAATTCTGCGGCAGTCCCTATCAATGATATAATTGTGTTTTCCTTTATAATAGCCATATATGGTCAGCCATACGTAATACAGTTAATTACAAATGAGGCCGTACGCAGATTCGGATAACTCTGCGTCAGTCCCTATCAGTGATATATTTAAAATAATAGCCATTTATGGTCAGCCATACAATATTATAACTGAACCATTACGCAGATACTGAAGGCAAATACATCTGCCGCCATCCCTATTGAAAATAGGGTGATATTTCGTTCTTTGACAACCGTATATGGTCAACTACACGTTACAGTTTTAACGACAGCTAACCAATACGCAGATTCAATTGCGGACGAACATAATCATCGTACTGCAGATAGTTCTGCTGCCATTGCTATTGAAAATAAGGTTGTTACATTTACATTTTAAACATTTACAAACTAGGCAACCCTGGATGTCACTATACGAGATGGCAAAGCGCCTTGGGTTCAGTCTTTCTTTAGCAGCCATATATGGTCAGTCATACATCATAGTGTTAATTACAACCAAATTAATATATAGATTTTGTAGGACAAACACAGCATCAATTGCCGTATATGGTTAGCTACACGTTACAGATGTAGTCCCTATTAATGAAATGATTGTTTGCTCGCCCATATATGGTAAAGCATAGCTTACAATATTTTTGATTGCACGTAGGCGCATCTGTCAAAATGGTTTAAATGGAAGGCTGTCTGAGGGAAACAGAGCTATAGTTGTGTTATTCAGACAGCGCTAGGACACGTATGATTTAATGTTAGAATATACTTCTGAAAATGATGAAGAAATGGAAAGCATTTATTTCGAGTTTTACCAAAACTGGTTCGCGGAAAAGCCGGAAAGACCCCAAAGTAGAGACGACCACAATAGAAGATAGAAACTATTTTCAAGATAGTGAAGAACACAAATCTTCAAAGTATATTGTCAGTTTGCCAGAAATCCGCATTTTCCCTAACCAGTGTTCACCTGGTCTTCTTCTGCCGGTCCCCTGTTCGCCTTACCACGTGGTACCACACTGGAGTAACGTGGAACTCACAAAATGTCCCGAAGGCAATTCTAATGGAAATCCTGCAAGTAACCTCCATGTCGACAGTGCCAAGACCAGCGACTTGTCACTAATTCTAAAGAAGTACTCTTGGCAAGTAGATGGTCTTAGTGGAGATTATCTATATACCGTAAGTGGTCCTTCTGGGTTCGTTGCAACTCAACCATTGTCAAAAGATTATGTACAGGACATTCCTGATGTGACAATACACTCATGTAATGAGGGTTTGACTAAACGTACTCAAACCATTTATCCTCCACGATCGACCGTTTCACGTAATGTTGCCATTGTCACATGCAACGCAGACGATAACAGGGATGAGGAAAATTTGATAGGCAGAAACATGGTACCACGCTCAAACAAACTCTCGCAGGAAATGAATTGTCCCTCTATATCAAACCACTTATCTGAAGTACACCTGGAGGACGGTTTTGGTCGAATGAGTCGGAATTCTAGTTCCCGTAGCAATGTAGTCGTGACACAGGAAGTAACGCAGCACAACAATTTCGTGGAAATCTCCAAACAAAGTACCCGCGCTCAGTCTTACCCAAGAACAAGGCTCCTAGGTCAGAGCTGTGGATCAACTGAACACAAAGACGAAGTTACCATGGTTTGTAGAAAATCAAGGTCGGGTTCTGGTACTGCGTGCTGTTTCCAAGAGTGCATCAACTCAGAGGAACTATGTCATGCACGTACCCGCAGCTTGCGCCACCAGAACTCAGATGTACTACTAACCGAAGATGAAGTTGTCATGGTTCGCAGAATATCAAGATCAGTCCAGTTTGGCTGCTCCAGCGATGTTCACCAGTTCCAGGAATACATCAGTTCAGAGGAATTGTCTCAGGCAAGTACCCGCACCCTACGCTACCGAAGGTCAGAGCTGCCCTTAGCTAAAGCTGAAGTTTCTTCCGCTCGTGTAAATTCGAGATCTTCCCGGTCTTGCTGCCCCAGGGACGCTGAACGCTTCCAAGGAATCAAGAGCCTGGACGCTGCCACTCGTCAGTTGCTTGAGTTGGACATAATTCAACCACTTTGTATCTATGAACTGATGTCCAAGACATAAATCAACGGATACCCTCTCATGTACATATTTACATTAACTTCAACCTAACTTTATCAAGATGTAAAGTATCAGCTGAAAGCTTATACAAAGTCATTGTATTAGAATCTAATATAACATCTTACATTTTTTTATACATAATTTATTTTAATCATCGTAATTTTATGATGTAAAGCGCTGCTGAACTCCTTATTATTAAGTTGAATCACGTACAAACACGGCTCCCGATGTATAACATTACATTATCTGTTATTAGTAGTAGAAGAGTTGGGTGTACTGCAAATGTAAATATATATTGTGTATGGGTTATTCGCCTGTTTCTAAATTTTGAATTTACACATTTTAAAATATTTAACAATTCTTCCCCGAAGTGGGAGTGACTAGTGGAGGTTATTTTCCGAGCCGCTTCCGCGAGGTGAATATCCACCGCTAGGCACCGACACTGAGGGGAATAATTGTTTAATTATTTAATTCTTAAAAATAATTTATTTCCAGTTGCCACAAATAAATGAGCGAACATAATCGCAGATTCACACATGTCTTCGCGTGCCATGTTATCTTGTTTCACCCATGAAACTAGCTAAAATACGTTTGGCATAGCTATACTACCAGAGTCAAATATAGCGATAAGCTCTGTTGGAAACGAATGCTAGTATAGATGGAATTATATAGTATTTTACATATTTGGAAATATTGAAATATATACCTATATGACCTAGCTACAATTTAAATGAACGTTGGCCTTACGCTTGATTCACTCGTCATGCTAAATGTGTGTTCTACTTAATCTTTGATTAAAGACTGTAGTTTCTCGTGAAATTGTACATCATTCGCTTTCATGCTAATAACCTGCCATTCCCATTTGCTAACAGCAAACAGTATCTAGTGAGCTAGGCGTTAGGTTACTTGCGTAGAGTGGCCAACTTTGTTAATACGCTCGCTCTTTTCTATTTCTTGGTCGGTGTCACAATCTCACATTATTGAGCATCACTTATTCAACGGTGAAAGTTGAATAGAGAAAGATGGCAAGTGATGGTGGATGATAGAGATGGAATGGTAATGATAGGAAGATAATCTGAATAGAGAAAGATGGCAAGTGATGGTGGATGATAGAAAAGGAATGTTACTGATAGAGAGAAAAGTCTGAATAGAGAATGATGGCAAGTGATGGTGAATGACAGAGAAGGCATTGTAATGATAGGGAGAGTACTGATCTGAATAGAGAATGTTGTCAAGTGATGGTGGATGATAGAAAAGGAATGTTACTGATACAGAGAAAGTCTGAATAGAGAATGATGGCAAGTGATGCTGAATGATAGAGAAGGAATGGTAATGATAGGGAGAGAGTCTGAATAGAGAAAGATGGCAAGTGACGGTGGGTGATAGAAAAGGAATGTTACTGATAGAGAGAAAGTCTGAATAGAGAATGATGGCAAGTGATGGTGAATGACAGAGAAGGCATTGTA
>JANVCH010024449.1:0-11709 GCA_025505405.1 Epizoanthus rinbou
CGGCCGGGGCGGATTTCTTCTTGTCTGGGCTCCTCGTCACAGCAGACAAGGTCAATTTCCCTGGCAGACAGTCACAGAGATATTGTTTTCATCTGGTTTTTCCCGTACACTTCTATTAGGTTGAGCAGTTTGGTGTGTATAGAGATTACATTTTAAACTACAAGGTGGCACTGGAAGCCATCCACAGATGCAAGGCCAATGAACAATTCAACAGTATCTTCACCAAGGTTAGTATCTAGTTTAAAAACTATTAATGTGTTGCCTACAGTGTCATGGGTGGTGCTATTAGTAGTGATAGTGATGCTAGCACACAACGGAGAACAAAATTCTTGTATGAGGACAGTCAGTCATGACTTGCCGCCCAGCAGAAGCTGCTGTAGAAGAAGCTGCTGTATTTACAGTATGCATGCAAAGATCGGGTTAATAAACTTGAAACGTTATCCTTGAATAACGAAAGCAAGTATATATAATGATGTCAGTACATGTTTTGAAACTTACTTGTCCAGTATTGGGAACTGAAACACAGAGATCTGAACTGTTATTTTATTTTGGCTGTGATTCGTCAATTGGAGCCACAGCCCAGACACAGTACTCTTTAATTTGTGTGATTTATAACAAGTAATTGTTCTGGAAGATGGAGGTGCTATCATCATGCCAAACAACTAGATTACTGGTCCTTATTTATGGGCCGTAGTACCTTAATTTGTGGATAAAAGCACAGGTTAGTTAAAGAGCAGGCCAAACCACAAACCCTAAATAGGAACCCATGTTTTTTATTGGACCTAGTTGTACATTGTACCACGCCACCCCTATTTTGGATTGCCTATCTGTATTTTGGGGACCAATTTTTATAGTGTATATTTCCTTCTAGGTCTTGCCTTTTACCAGTAACTTATTGTACATATTCTATTATACCTCCACTTCAATGTAAATATTTTGTAATGTGTCCCATAGTTTACATACATGTAGCTAAGTATATAATATCACTGATCTGCCTCAATTAGCCAATGCTATTTGTGGATCAGTCTAACCTTTATAACATTTCTTTGCATGCATATAATAAACGTCTGAAGTCTGAAGTCTGCTTCAGAGAATATTATTTGGAAACAAAATATTTTAAATACTCTAGTTTTAGCTACAGAGGGGACAAGACATCAGCCATTGCCCAATTTTCAAAGGAAAGTGTATTGGAATTATGGCAGTTTGTATTAGAAAGTACCATAATCTAAGATTCCTCTCTGCTATGTTATACATTTACTGTTCTTAGACACTGCACATGATTGTCTCTGAAACTGTCAAATGTATCCACTTGACATAATAATGTAAGAAGTGTGGTATGTTATATTATATAATATTCATATGCAATGACGTTGTTGTTCAACAGGAAGTGAGACTGATCTCTCTACAGGAAGTAACAACACTTGAAGGTTGGTTGATTTATTTCAATGATTATTAAACAGTGATTCCATGATTATTCATTGACAATACAGTACTGCCCATGGGAAAGGGTACATGCTGGATCGCGGGCACGGGACCACAGGATCGGAGACTGGTTGGGCTAGCCGGACTCTGCAAATGGAAAGCGTCCTTAGAAAATTGTTTGATTGTTGGTTTTTTGGGGGGGATTTTTTGTTGTTGTTTTTATTAAAAAAAATAGAAATAAAAAAAAATTGTTTGATTGTTTATCTATCATTTTATTTTCACAGCACTTTTCAGCAAACCAGTTGAGAGAGTTGGACGATACATTGTTGTGCTAAATGTAAGTTGTTGACAGATCTCACTTTTATTATCTTGAGTGTAGTTAGTTTCTAGCTAAGCTAAGTGCCAACTAATGACTCCAGTAAAATGATGTACCAGATGCGAGTCGTACTGAAACTAACCAAATTGGTGAAGTTCATTTTCAGATTAATTTTTAAGACATTTATTTTAAATCAGTTATTAAAAAATGATTTCCTGATGTCACAACTGACATCATAACTTAATTATATAAATCACCTGTTTAACATTGGTAATACTTTTTATGGACCAACATTGGTGGTGCTGGCACTGACTATAAATAGAAATTAATGTACATGTAGTAATTATGAAACTGAAAGATGCCCCCAAGCTAAGAACTCAGAAAAATCTGAGCCACTGATGGGAATTGAACCCATGACTTTCTGATTGCTGATCACATGCTCGAGTTCAGTTGGTGACTCAGATTTTTTTCTGAGTTGTTAGCTTGAGGAGTATCTTTCAGTTTCATCTTTACACCAAGTTACATCTACATATTTTGTAGGGCCTCTATTGATAACAGCTCAATCCACAAATGGGCTGACTGGGCTACCCTACTAAAATAAACTCTTTCTCCTGTGCAGCTCCAACACTGTGGAATGCCCTGCCCAAAGATATCAAATTTTCTCCTTCAGTCGATGTTTTTAAAGAAAAACTTAAAACACATCTTTTTAAATTAGCTTTTAAATTATAATAAATTATTTTAATCACTTATTATCTTTTTAACAATATTTAATGTAAAAAGCAGTGAGACTTCAGTATAATGCGTTTTTAAGAACTGTAAATTATTATTATTATTATTATTATTTCGAATTATTAATTAACTTCTCACGAATATCTCCGTACATCCACCACGGCGAGCAGAAACCGGTTCTAACTTATCGATGCGCGCGCGCGTCATTAATTATGACTGCACGCACTTAACGAATTATTTAGTATACGTCATAGACGAATACATCTGAAGCTACGCCGAGTTTATTGACTTGTTGAAGAGTGTTAGAAAGCGTCCAAGATGCCGACTGACAATAAAGTTCATCCGTTTGGTGAAAGTTCAACAGTTTCTGAAAAGCTTGGCAAGGATCATGTGATTGATATGAAGGAAGTGGAAGAGAGCCCGATTGAACGCGACAAGTGGAGCCATAAAGCTGATTTCTTCATGTCTTGCATCGGATACGCCGTTGGGCTGGGAAATGTGTGGAGATTTCCTTATCTTGTTTTCAAAAACGGGGGAGGTAAGTGGAAACTTCATGCAATTTTAGTGTTAATTTTTCGTAATAATAACAACTATCGGTAGTCCTTAACTGAATATATAACATGAGTTGTGTGCTGTAGGTAGGGGCTTATTTGGAGAGGCTTAAATTGCTATTATCTTTAATTATCTTATATCATTTTGTTTTTACTTGCCTTTAGCGATAATAAGTAACTTCTTGTGTTCATACTTATTTAGCGCAAATTAACATTGAAATATATCAAATGCGCTCTGTTACAAAAAATCTAAAATTATAGAGAAAAATCTACAGTTTAACAACAATAAACCCTTACTGCCTCTTGGTCCTAATAATAATAATAATTATAATGATAATGATAATGATAATAATACGTATAAACATCATAATCATCGTCGTCATCATTATAATCTTCATCACCTAATTCTGTAACGATATGAATGCAATAAAACTAATAAATCTTTTTGTTCGTAGCGACATTTCTCATCCCATACTTCCTGACTTTGGCCGTTTGTGGAATACCTATGTTCTACCTAGAACTGTCATTGGGCCAATATATGTCCCTGGGGCCAACAGGGGCTTGGGCTAACATTTGCCCTCTGTTACAGGGTAAGTAACATATTCCATTGTGCTATCTGTGTGTATGTGTATCGTGTGTGCGTGTTTGTATATATGTATGTGTGTAATCATTAAGATAAAAGCTGACACTGGATGTATGTAAGTATGTGTGTGTGTGGGTCTGTGCATCTGTGTGTGCCCACATGCGTATGTGGGTCTATGTGTCTGCGTGTGTCCACGTGTGTATGGGTTTGTGTCTGTGTGTGCGTGTTTACATTTACATTTGTAGGTGTATTGGTGTGTATCGCTGCGTGTATGTATGTGTGTGTATGTGTGTCTGTGTATGTGTGTGTATGTGTGTGTGTATGTATGTGTGTGTATGTGTGTGTGTGTGTATGTGTGTGTGTGTGTATGTATGTGTGTGTATGTGTGTGTGTGTGTATGTATGTGTGTGTATGTGTGTGTGTGTGTATGTGTGTGTGTGTGTGCGTCTTTGTGTATCCATGTGTGTGAGTGTCTACGTGCCTATGTGTGTGGTTGTGTATCTGTATGTGGGTAATAATCTGAAATAATCTCAAGGCGAGTAAACGTCCAGTCCACACACAATCTCAAACAGAGTTCCCACTCATTTGAAAAAATATTCTCTGGCTTTTCTCTAACTTTTTCCCTGACCTAATAGTCTTTTCACTGACCTGAACACGAAGTAAAGTTCTGATATCCTGACCTCCGATTATCTTAGAGATGATTGAGCTTCAATTTCTTTTCTTTTTTTTTCTTGTTGTTTGTGCATAAAAGAATCGAACTTTATTAGCTCTCAGCAGGTCATCAGCTTTTGCATCAGTTCCCCTACATGTACGTTACACTAGCACCCCAATCTGCATGATCAGTTCGCGATCTTCATCAACTGCACTGGTTATAATTAGTGCATTCAGTTTCCTTTTCTCAAAAGTGGTAAATGGCCGGTTTTGAATAAGTAAATAAGATTTCCGTGACTACAATTAAACTTCTCTGACAATTCCCTGAACTTGAACAAAACATTCACTGACTTTTCACTTACCTGTAAGAACCCTGTCAAAGATGAGGTGAGGTAAATGGAAAGATGAAAAGCTAACATCAGCGGTGTTAAGCGAGAAATACCTGAATAAACATTTCACTATAGATTTCGTAATAAGTTCCACAAGGTTCCGGTATAAAAGGGATAGCCCCCCTCCCCCTTTCTCGCCTTGCAACTCAAAATTTGAAATTCAAATTGCATAGGCAGTGGACAAGCAAGCGAGTGATTCAGTTCTCTCGTGTTAAAATACTAAATTTATTATGCTCAAATGTAAATAAGCGAGAGAAAGGTGGACACAAGGAAGCTAATATCTTAGTAATTATTTCCAAAAGCGTTTGCGGTATACTTGAGGGCTTGCTACGATTTGGTTTTAATTTCGCGCACTCAAGCAGAGCAACACATGTTGTGGAGTCGTGAGAGAGATGTTCACTCCACAGAAGTTGAGTGACAACTGAATATGTCATTGGCCTGGTCTGGCACTTTTATACCGGAACTTCAAGTTTAAAGGACCAGATCTAAACGCATTCCGTTCTGTCTGTTGTACAGGTATTGGTGTAGCCATGGTGCTGATCTCAGCGCTTATCTCCATCTATTACAACGTGGTAATTGCGTGGAGTTTCTTTTATTTGTACGAGTCTCTCACAAACCAGCTGCCCTGGGCCACGTGCGGCAATAAATGGAATTCGCCACATTGCAGGTTTGTCTCTGTATATGTGTGTGTGTCCTTCTTCTCTGTGCTTTTGTGCAAGCCTGTCTGTCTTTCTGTCTCTCTGTCTTTCCGTCAGTCGATTTAGTGTAAGTGTGTGTCCGTTCTATCTGCTCAACTGTCTGTCCGTCTGCCTGTCTGTCTATCTGTCACGATATATGTTTATCCTCTTACATGTCCGTCAGTCTGCATCAGGCTGACTATTGATGTATATGAAGTTGTCAATAATAGAATTTGAAACCATATGAATAAATCAGTGAGCGATTTATCCTTGATAAGATAAAGTTGATAGGAATATTCTCACATAGAGATTTTACATATCTGAATTTATGACTGAACAAGTTGCTATTTAATTTTTAGTGAATTTCAGATTGAGATCGTTTCTGGAAAAAAAACGCTAGTAATTTGATATTTATTTTAGGCCAACCAAATTTGAACGTGGACGAAGTGGAACCTCTGAATCTTGGTTCGATCGCGAAGTCTTGTTTATTCCCAGTTTTACTTTTGACTACAGACTGAAAAGTTTGAATAAGATTGTCGTTAATCTCGTCCAGTGAAGTTACTACGTCAGATCTTCGTAATGGATTTGCTTAGTCGGTTTTGTTAATTAATGTTGAATATTTTCTAAGGAAATAAAAAATTTGCCCTACTTCACTATTACGTCACAGTTTCTTTACATTTATAAATTCAAGAAAAATCTCAAACAAACTGCACTTTATTGCCTCAAAGAAAGGGAAATCCGTGGTTCTTCGCATTTAAATAAATTTTCAGAATAACATTTGCGAAGATTCCTTTTATTTTGGACTTTCGAAATCAGTGTTACTGTTAAGTTATGGGATTGAAGTGGGGGAAAACAAACTGTAAACAAACCACATTTCAGGCCAGTTCAGACAGTAGTTAAGCTACAACTCATTGTTCAAGTGATAATACGAATCAGATATAATATAAAGTTGATGGATCTGAACCTTTACCAGCAAAACAAATCACTTGTAATTTATTATATTGAAAAACTATGACGTAATAGTGAAATAGGGCAATTAACAGAACTGATCAAACAAGTCTACAGTGCAGAACTGGCGCAGTGACGTCATTGGACGACATTAACAGGGAGAGACATTTTCGAGACCGAGCCGGCCGTCTTAATTTCAGGCTATTTTGACTATCGTTTTGTTTTGTTCTTAATTCCTACAGAGAGCGTACTAACCTAACGAATTGTACCGAGGGTTGTGGAATATCGCCATCACAAGAATTTTGGACGTGAGTATTACTGATATTTTGTAAATTTTATTTCGGGTCCATTAGTTTATTAGTGTTTATACAGTATTACGTGTCACCCTCAATAAATAAAGGATTTACTCACTTACGTATTCACTCACTCACTCACTCACTCACTCGCTCACTCACTCACTCACTCACTCACTCACTCACTCACTCACTCACTCACTCACTCACTCACTCACTCACTCACTCACTTACTTACTCACTTACTTACTTACTTACTCACTCACTTACTCACTCACTCACTTACTCACTTACTTACTCACTCACTTACTTACTTACTTACTTACTCACTTACTTACTCACTCACTTACTTACTCACTTACTTACTTACTTACTCACTCACTCACTCACTTACCTACTTACTTACTCACTCACTTACTTACTTACTTACTTACTTACTTACTTACTTAATAAATTAATTAATTACTGACTGACTAATTAATCTGACTTACTTACTAGGCTTAGAGGGTATGGGAATGAACACTTGTTTTACTGACAACCAACAGGATTCTCCTAAACGTAACACGTGACCATTCCATTGAAATAATAATTGAAAATCTAATGAGGAGTTTCATACATTCATACATTGTCCAATACCAGCGCCTAAACTATGACTCGTTTAATGTATCTTTCGCTTACTCTCCTTGTTTTCATGACCGACTTAGTTGCCTTTCGGGGACAAAGGTAGGTTCTCCTTAATTCATTTGTGTTGTCATTTATTAAACTAAGACAAAGCGCAGACATATTTCAGGACGGCCATTACATGACTACAGTTTTTCCTTCCCTGTTTTGTCAAATGAAGCTTGCTTCCCTAAGGCGAAATTTCTCAGTGATATGCCGACCAACCTACACCGTTTACTAAGCGGAAATGCCCGATAGAGTCTTGTGACAAGATGCGGATTGAGGTGCTGATGGTTATTTTCTATGGATGTTTTAAAAATACGTCTTGTGAGGAACACATGGGTTGTGCAGGAACATGCAATACTTAAAACCCCCAAAGAGACGCCGTCTAGTGCTGGACAAGCAAAAATATCCGGCAGTACTTTGATTTATATAGATCCACATCGCTTCAATGTTTGAATGTCATTCTTTTTGAAAAGCTGGTATCACAAGTGAGCTTTCCAAAATTACCTCACAGTGAGTTTTGGACTGAGTTCCATTTCTTGAAACTTCTATATAGCATCAGTATTGGTTTAAAGTTTCACCTTCTGTTTAAGTTGACATGTACTTTTATTAGCATTATACCCAAATTCGCAGCGTGTTTTTGTGCACCTGAAAATCACAGCAAACGTTCGTAATCGCTTACTTATTTTTTCATCTTAGTTTTGCTCAGTTCATGTAAATAAAATGTTTTGATTATTTCTAAATTTTACTTTTAATAGAACATGATAGAAGATAGACCAATCTAAAATTTGTCATTGGTCACAGACACTATCAATGTATTTTGCCGTATTTTGCTGATCAGTAGGTGCAGTTGATATATGTTTCTTCAAGTATAAAGTATATAACAATGTATATTAAAACATGTATAAAGATGGCTTGATAAAACCTAAACATGTAGTAAATCTATAGTATAATAGTAACTATAAGTTTCAGCCGTTGCTTAATCCTTGGTCAGTCTTTGATGCAAACTTCATTTTTAGGAAGAAAATATATTTCCGTTTTTCTTTCCAGTTATGTTAAATTTGGACAAACAAGTGTAAATGGCTTTCCAACAGGACAACTTTCAATTGTTTTAAATCCCACAAAGAAATGTTATAGTTTGTCACTTCGTTAACAAAAGCGTCAATGATTTCATTTGAAGGAGATAAGTGACCCAACAAAAGTTAACTGGCAAACGTCGCTTGATGTCGCTGAGCAAACATCGAGGCTGTCAGGGTCTGGACACATTAAAAGGTCTTCATTTTCATTCACATAAAACTTTCACTGATTTGATTTCTACAACAAGTGATCAGCTGCTCTAAAGTTGTTACAAACCATTACTGTGTCTAAATCAGGGCGGTCTAATTGTACATCGCCGTTCACTTGCACTCAGGTTTTTTAAATACTAAAAACAAGAGGCAAACAGCCTGAACTCGCATCACTTGTAACTTTAAATAATTCGGCTTAATGTTTCAATCAGAAAAACAAAATAGCTCGGTATATTATTTAAAAGCAGTATCTCCATCTCTCTTGTTATAACTATTCAAAAGTAATGAATCAGAATTGATTTATAATTTTCAGAACTGCATGTGCCGTAGCCTGGTTTCGACTTGTCTTTCGACTAAGGTCACTACACTGACCTGTAAGTGTAATGACAAATGCGCGGCCTGCTTGAAAGTGACGCGTTCTAACTTTTTTTACATTTATTGAAAACAGTCGTTAAATCTCCGATTGACTTTTATCAATGTAAATGTAACCAGACTTCCCCCTTAAGTCAACCATACATTGTAAAATTGTACTTAGTGACACACCGACACAATCCGAACGGAAAAATAACTCAAACGGGGCGTATATATCGTTATAAAACACAGTTTAAAACGGTTTTATGTGGCGAAAAGTGCTTCTGGATTGCGGTGTGTTGACAAAGCGCCCACAGCGAAAAATTTGCGATCCCAGCAAGTATAGGGTCCGTAATCCGAAGATAAAAGCAGTCAGAATCCGTAGTCCATAGTCGATTTCATAACCGATCCGTGATCCGCCGCTTTTGCAAAATCCGCGAATCGGTTGAGTTTTTTTCATCGAGATCCGTGAATCCGTGGCCTTTTTGGAGTCAAATCCGTCGATCCGCCAGCCTATTCACCCCCACCCCCCTCCTTCACTGATAGACTTGAATTATATTGACCTTACATATCACACAGTGAGCTTTCCCTTCAATTTTATATCATTTTACAAAGTGCTAGCGCCAGTGATCCCGTCCTCGACCCGGTGTGCAAATCGATCTGGAACAGTGACACGTCAGGCTTGGTGCTGGACACAGACTACAGAGTGAACAAGCAGGGGAAGACCAGTTACTACAGCACGTACGACAACGCCCGCTCGCCCCTGTTCAGCTATGTTAACACTGCTAAACTACAACAGCCTACGTTCAAGGCGTTTATTGGTAGGTAGGTTGGGGAGCAGGTCAAAACAGTGCCCTAGATAGGGGCCCAATAGGCATATTCCAACATTAGGGAGCAGGTCAAAACACGTGCCCTAGATAGGGGCCCAATAGGCATATTCCAACATTAGGGGGCAGGTCAAAACACGTGCCCCAGATACGGACCCAGTTTTTCCATCAGACACAGCTGTCAGCACATCGCACCGCACCGCACTACACTACACGACACTACTACACTACAATACGCTACGTTACGTTACAAAGAATTATTAACGAGTCAGGTCAATGCTGAACTTACTGATTTTCACAGCACATGCTCCGTTCTCACGCACATTACCGTGTTTACTCTAGCTATTTCAAATATCAGTCGCCTTAGCAGTACATTAATCCAGTTTCTCGTGATAAGTGATTTAACTTGTCAGCTGACCAAGCAGAACGAATTATGAATTATTTCTTGTTAACCCTATCTGGGCTGGGCTATTTTTCGTGTAAGGATCAAAGGCTGGGAGGGGGCCGATTCAGTTCCCCTCTTTAATTTCCTCATTATAAATGGTAGCAAATTAAGCCGTAATTGGTAGATTAGTTAATTAGTCCATGATGTACATCTTAACAATTAGCTATTTAAATTATGACATCATGTTATGTCACAAAGACGCCATCTTCTTTCTCATAGCCGCCATCTTTGATTTTTGATGACGTCAGAATTTTGCCTTAATCGGATTTGAGATTTTAAATAAATAAAAAACACAGAATTGGCTTTTGCTACGCTAGATCTATAATTTATGTGAAAAATATTCGACATTCTTGGAGAAGCATTTATAGCTACGATTGGCACATCAAATTGTTTCAACTTGATAGCATTTATCGCAATGTACTGCCAAGTACCATGCTTATCTGTTTTTTTAATTGTTTGGCACAAATGTATACTTACTAAATGGTACAAAGTGATACTTTTATTCAACAGCTCTTTTGGACAACTACATCCGGAACACTGGTACAACGGAGGTTTTAACGAGTAGAGAGAAAGGAGAGAACAGTGCCTTTCTGAGGGCAGTTCTCAACACACCTCCCATGAAGGCGGCACACGCATTTCTGGTGAAGCAAAAGAAAGCTCCATCTGCTGTGGTACGTTACTTAACAGGAGTGGAAGAAAGGGGAGGGGGAGGGGTAGGGATCTAGCCATGTATCATGGAAGCGGTTAGAGCCCGAATTTGAGAGCTGAGGAACCACTATCGACCCAGCCGGTTGTAAGCCCACCAGATTCGCTTGTTCCTCTACAGTGTTTGGAGACGGTTCCCGAGCATTTCGCGGCACTTCGCAGGTTTCTTGATTGAAATTCTCTGTGAAATCAAGACTGTGGTAATTCCCAGGGAATATAAGTATATGATTTTAGGGTATATATTTCCATCCGCAAACCCAGCTACCAATAAGAAAAGAGGATAATTCCTTATCCAGTGGATAAAATAAGCTAAATAGTTACCATTTATCCGTTGGATATAGCACTGTCCACTCTTTGAACAACCGGGCCCAGTGTAGTTTCCTACTATATACACCAGTTCTTCTCTTCTCTCGACAGTCCCAATTTCAAAGCATGCTCTACAGGATGTGGTTTTACTTTTATCGGCGAGGGGCCTACCGCGATTCCTCAGGGTTTGAGCACGTGTTTCTCGGTGAGACTGGGACCAAGTCTGGTACGAAAATCGTGAGTGGTTTTCACAACTGGGTACAAATGTACCTTCTGGAGAAACGCGGCGTGCTCGACTACAAGGGCTACTATCAATACCACACGTCCGAGGTAAGATACAAGAACAGAACTGTAGTGCACAGGGGCGGATCTAGAGATTTCGAAAGGGGGGATGCATCATTTCAAGAGATCCTAGGGGGGTCCGGGGGCATGCTCTCCTGGAACATTTTTGTAATTAGGGTCTCTAAAATAGAATTTCCTGAACTTTCAGCATTTTCGTTATATATTTATTAGGAAGTACCGCCTCTCAAATATTAAAAAAATTGGACTGAAAAGGGCCCCCCCTAG
>JANVCH010024560.1:0-11709 GCA_025505405.1 Epizoanthus rinbou
ATGTAATGTAATGTAATGTAATGTAATGTAATGTAATGTAATGTAATGTAATGTAATGTAATGTAATGTAATGTAATCTACTCTAATCTAATCTAAAATAGATTAAATGAAATCATGAAGAACCCAAACACGATAAATCAAAACACAAAGGCATGCTACCTGCACTAGTAGTTCCGCCAGGAACTCGATGGTCTGTGGGGAAGTGAAATTCTTAATGTCGGCATTTGAAAAGCTTCCCAGGTCATCAACAGTCGCCTGTGAACAGAGACACAAATGAACTCTTCAACTCTAAACCCTACTATAACACTTCAAAAATGTGTAATGCGTTTTTAATTTTTTCTGTTTATATAATACTCATTTTAATCCACTTTTTAAAACTCTTAAAATAATTAAATTGTCCAATTTCGTGCCTGCCTTTGAATCCCGCCCTAATCATCTGATATTGTCTTTATACATGATAGTTAACATTACGTTGAAGGCCAGCAAGAAACAATAGGCCTGACTACAAACAATGACTGCGCGTGGTGTTCAACCTGTTGGCGCGAACACGATGAGTTACCTGGAAAATTATCCTATAGGACACCAGTGTGTGTCATAGCATATTTTTAACAGTGACAGAGCACGGTCTTGGGGCCAGGGCACTAAGTCTGGACGCGGCCTATGACACAAACTGCTGCACTCCCCACCCCCCCTGGACTAATTATTAGAGGCAAGAGAGAGACATTACTCTCTGACAAAGATAGCCGAATGACTGTATGCTCTATTACCTTGATCCATCTCTCACTCAGGGATTTGCAGGCATCAGACAGGCTTGTGTCGTAACTAAAAACAATCGGTTAGAAGCGAAGTAATTAATGACAATATTAAACAAATTCCTTCTCTACTTTACTACCGGAGAGTGCCGTTTGGTTCAGGACAAGAGATACAACATCCCTAGGAAGATATTGCAAGTAATTTCACAGTTAGCTGTATTCGCCACTTCAGAAACCACAAAAGGTCTGGGTCCGTCTACCCAAACGATCCCAGAAAGCAATGCTCCAACAAGAGCTTTGACAACGTGTCATCAAAATTGTTTCTCAAGCTATTGTTTCAGCACAATACGCGTTACTTTATCGCGTCTAAGAAACAATGCAATTAGGAGATGCCTTATGCGAATCAAATCACAATTCGTACAGAGTAATGATGCTGTTTTGATCTTTCATGCCAAATTAGCATTTGCAGCAATGCTTTGTGGGATCGTTTGGGTAGTCAGGCCCAGTCCTTTTGTAGTTTTTGGAGTGGGGAATGGGGCAGTGATAAGCGTACACTCCGTCAGCAGCTGGTATAAACAAACGCGGCATAGCGACCTGCAGATAATATTTCTTCTTACGTTTTGGTGAGATATATTTTAAACTTCTCATTGTATATTTACAAGTGAGTCACAGTTAACTATAGATAGCCAAGCAAGACAAGAAAAACAAACTTACCTAGGCATTTATATATTAACAAGAGACTGCTACGCACAGCCTGTAGTCGTGCCGCACCAATGCGATGTGTCTTATTTTATAGATTTGTGAAAGTTAAAAATGCGAAGGAAAAGAAAAAGGAAAAAACGTGAAAAAATGTCTCCACCGGGAATCGAACCCTCGACCTGCCAGGTGGAAGGCACCGGATCCGAAGGCACATGCCGTACCGACTGTGCTAATAGTAGCAACGTAGGAATCGCGTGGCAGACCATGTATGACGTCAAATAGCATCCCACAAGCAAGGGTGCAAGTGGCAGCGTTATATGGACATTCTCGACACAAAAACTAATACTAACAAAACCAAAACTGGATTTGTAAGTCTTAGGATAAAGACGTTTATTTTATCTTAGTCTCATTTCTATTTTATACAAGCAATATATAACGGCTGCTTGCATGTGTCTATAAACTGTGATATAAACACACCGAAAGTTGTAGAGCACTCCAGAAACTCGTGTCCTCATAAATCTCGCTCGTGCTCTGCAACTTCCAGCATGTCTACATCACATGCACAGTTCATAGACACTCGCAGCCGTCCTATATTGCTAAATATAGCACTTTCCATTTAGAAATAGTTCAGATAGCATTATGTCAGAATCAATTATCAAGAACTTCCTTACTAGAAATGCCACCAAGGTTGTAGGTTACCTGTCGATCACGTTGACTGGCGGCATTCCCGGCTTGTGAAGCCACCCGTCCCAGTCCACCGCAGAAAGTGTATCTGCCTATAAGTACACAAATAGTACATACGTCAGCTGGCTAACTCCAGTGGACACATTAACGGTTAGATATAAACACTAGCCAGGTTTCCTGTCCTCTCCGTTGCATGACCGTGTTTTAAGCCTCAGAGGAAAAACTGGGGCAAGTTTCACGTGGTGGAAATGCTGGTGTTTCAGTTGTCATTTTGCTCTCCCCGGTGCACAATCCTTCGTGCGACATTGGAAGAAAAAACGGGCGCCAGGAAACCTGGCTATGTAGACACCAGATGCAAAATCAAGTTATCTAGTAACAGAGCAGTTGGACTTAAGCATGTATTAATGCTACTGATTTTTGCAATTTTGCAATTCTAGAAATTGCGCCGATCTTGTGAGTACCTGCGATTTTCGCAAGGTTTTAGCCAATATTAGTTCTTGAGAAAAAAAATTCAGAAAAAAGCGAGATAAATAAGGCGATAATTTGAAATTTATTGAACAATATTTTCACCGTAGCATTAAACAGAAAATAACAAAACTAACTTTCAATATGTTTCCTGCAGTCTGAACTTAACAAAACACTAACGTTTGAGATGTCACAAGATAAGATAAGATAGGATAAGATAAAATAAAATAAGATAAGATGAGATAAGATAAGATAAGATAAGATAAAATAAGATAAGATGAGATAAGATAAGATAGGATAAGATAAGATAAGATAAATGAGATAAGATAGGATAAGATAAGATAAGATATGGTAAGGTAAGATAAGATAGGATAAGATAAGATAAATGAGATAAGATAAGATAAGATAAGGTAAGATAAGATAGGATAAGATAAGATAGGATACGATAAATGAGATAAGATAAGATAAATGAGATAAGATAAGATAAGATAGGATAAGATAAGATAGGATAAGATAAATGAGATAAGATAAGATAAGATAAATGAGATAAGATAAGATAGGATAAGATAAGATAGGATAGGATAATATAAGATAGGATAAGATAAGATAGGATAAGATAAGATAGGATAAGATAAATGAGATAAGATAAGATAAGATAAGATAGGATAGGATAAGATAAATGAGATAAGATAAGATAACATAGGATAAGATAAATGAGATAAGATAAGATATGATAAGATAATATAAATTAAGATATGATAAGATAAGATAAAATAAGATAAAATAAGATATGATATGATAAGATAAATGAGATAAGATAAGATAAATGAGATAAGATAAGATAAGATAAAATAAAATAAGATAATTTATCGACAAGAAACATGGGGAGTGGTTACCCAGTCT
Organism: Epizoanthus rinbou; assembly: GCA_025505405.1. Lineage (NCBI taxonomy): Eukaryota > Metazoa > Cnidaria > Anthozoa > Zoantharia > Epizoanthidae > Epizoanthus > Epizoanthus rinbou. Next base: position 3,504 of record JANVCH010024560.1, read on the forward strand.
CCCGAGCCAGAGGCTCATGTTAAAAACGTTCGACCCTACATTACTATACTAAGACTACTATGAAATTGCTACAGGCACAAATTTAGCGAATGGAAATTATACGAGCAATTATCTTTCAACTTGACAAACCATCGTGAAAAGTCACCGAAAATGTTGAAGTTGCCGTAAAACACTATGATATGATTGTAGAGTCTAAGCATACTGTAATCATCGTCAGCGTCATCATGCCATCATCATCCTCATCATCATCATCATCATCATCATCATCCTCCTCCTCCTCCTCATCATCATCATCATCCTCACCATCATCCTCATCATCCTCCTCCTCCTCCTCATCATCATCATCATCATCATCATCATCATCATCATCCTCCTCCTCATCCTCATCATCATCCTCCTCCTCCTCCTCATCATCATCATCATCCTCACCATCATCCTCATCATCACCATTATCATTACTATCATCACATGTGTTATTATCCTTATTCTTGTCATTTATATTTATATTGTTATTATCATCATAAACCCTCTCATCACTAAACTACTACAGAAACATACCTGATCTTTGAAGTATTCAAACAGATAAGCTTTCCATTCCTCAGTCGTGGCAGTCCTGTGTTTGTACTTCTCAATGTACGAACGAAAGAACGGCTCGAACACCTCTAAAATAAATTACAGGAGCGGGAACAATTTGAGCAAGGATAACGCAATCAGTAAACTTCAGGGCCCAGTTGCTTGACAGTGGTAGGGAAAATATTCAAAGGGAATATATTTTAGAATGAATAAGTCACATTATTTTAATAGTTAAAACATTGCTCATACTGTATCTGTTCTATAATTATGGAAATCTTGTTTTATAAACACTGTTTATTAAATTAGTATAATTAAGTAATTAATCCATCTTCTTAGGGGTGGGGGCTGGGGGAGGGCATTTGATCATGGACAATATGTGAATAAATAAATAAACAAACAAACAAACTAACAAACAACCAAACATGCACACATACCATGGCACAGGCACAACCACATGCACAGACACAGGTACAGGCACACACAGAGAAAAAGCCGTTTATAGCTCTAACAAATGTTTCAAGAAAAACAATAAACACTGAAAATGTTTTACTGAAGAAAGAATCCAAATGCACGTAAACAATACTTGCCTGGCCCGCCAAGCAACTGCTCAAGGTAAAACAGAAAACAGGACCCTTTTTCATAAGGCACACTGGAAAACGCATCATCGGGGTCCACGTCCTTCAACGTAACCTTCAGAGCGGTCAGCGGATTATCCTTGCCAAATTTAGTAACCTAGCAGAGGTTTGAAAACCGTCAGATGGAAATGTCAACATATTTGCTAGTATTAATAGTACTTTTGGCTTGTTCTCGAAACAAAAATAGCGAACCGAACGGGAACAGAGTTAGTGACTTTTGATTGGTTTACGAATACTAGACGGATGTGTATGTCATCTGAGTGGATTGTGAAACATGTTGCAATGTAAAGGGTTTTTTATGAAACTTCTTTCTCATTGAACAAAGAACAGCTTGCTGAGAGACTGCCACAATGCTTCACCATGCTCCCGCTTCCATCTTCTGCTGCATTGGCAAGTGAAACATGCAGGAAGCAAACATGTTATGGATGCATTTGACAAGGGTAGTCGAAAAGTACTCTATCACTTACAAAATATACAAGACATAACATTGCCTCTGATTAGTCCAAAATCACTTAACAGCACTCCTTATAAATATATACAATAGAGACCATTTCGTTTGACTATCCAAAGCTCATTGGCATTGCATTGTCAAAACTGCTTTTGGCCAATAAAATTTGCGTGCCCTTTATACTCTCACGTACATGCCATCAAATGACTATGACATGACAATGCAATGAGATTCATCTCTGATTGGTTTACGTTTGTCAGGAGACCATCTGATTAGTTGTCTGTACTTTCGTAATTGTTGCGACAACAGATTTAGCCAATTGCTAGCTTTTCCTATCATCGCATTGTCATTGTCATTGCATTTGCATCAATCTTTGGATAGTCAAGCGAAATCGTTTCTAAAAAGCCAGTGCCACTGCAGAGCATGAAAGAACTTTCCCGGGAACACAACTTCTAACAACTGGGCGAAGCTGACTGTTTCTCTTACTTCTCTTATGAGTTCTCAGATCATCTCAATATTCAAGGCTAAACCACAAAAGTTAACCAAGCACTCAACAAACATATTGATCATCACGTGGTACGAGGTACCTGTATCGTGTGGTTCAGAAATCCGTTGCACCGATATCAAGTTTACTCTAATGCTTTTGACAGTATCTATACCAGATCTACTTACCGAGTCCATCAGTGTTTTCCAACCACCTGTGAAACGTTTGGGAAACGGTTAAAATTAAACTTTTTCAAAATTGTTTTCTAGCTGGCTAAGTTAGGACACTCAAAAATGTTTTCTTGAACCATCATCAAGATATGTACATACAGTATTGGCTCGAATCTTTGATAAACGGTTTCTCAACCTACGATAATATTCTCTTTATCTCAAGTCAGTTTTGCAATTGATTTAATATAAAGGAAAATCATTCCGTTTGGGGCCGACAGAGGAAATGTGATGCTGGGGTTGTGGAGGAACTGGGCATTAGAGAGGGGGTACTTGTAAGACAACATAATAAGATCTGAGATGGTGTAAAACGGAATAATGGCAGTTGCGGAGTTACTCTGTTTTTGGAGTAGACCACAAAATGTCCCTGAGAAAGACAACGTTAACCTCTAATCAGTTGAATTCTAATTCAGTAGTTGAACTCTAATTAGTTGAACGCTAATTAATTGAACTCTAATTAGTTGTTAAACTCTAATTAGTCGAACTCTAGTTATTTGAAGTCTAATTAGTTTACTTGTAATTAGTTTAACCCTAATTAGTTAAACTCTGATTAGTTTAACTCTAATTAGTTGAATGCTAATTAGTTAATCTCTAATTAGTTTAGTGTAGGTATTGTAATAAGGTATAGTTGTAACCGTTATTTATACTAATGAACGAGTAATTTTAACTTGAGAATATGAACAATATATTGACTGGTAAAATATAGTGTTGATTGACTGATTGAGTGATTAATTGTTTAATTGATTGATTTACAATCCTCTCACCTTACCTATAAAATCAAACTGTCTCATCTTCTCCCCACTCATCCTTCCAATAATTTTTCTCTCGAGAAAGACTGTGAAGCCTTCGTTCAACCTACGATAATCAAGATGTGAATTCTCTGAGTCTCACCTAGAAAGCTTAACTGGCTCAGTTGCTCTCCCTTCATCCTGCCTAGAATCTTTCTCTCAAGAAATCGTGTAAACCCTTCATTAAGCCTGCAAACGTATACACATGTAGATGTTATAAGAGTACTACTGTAGCGTACATACATGGTGATGTACATGTATAAAGCTGCTTTCCATATACGACATAACACGTCACTAACAGTCGCAAACAGGACATAAAGATAGAACCAGTTCAGTATCTTTCCGTCTTAGCATCTTGTTTGCGATTGTTTGCGACGTGTTATGTCGTATTTGGAAAACAACCTTTTAAGGTTAAAAGCATTATTTCTTATAAGCTGAAGGAGTTAAGAAGAAGAACGGAAAGGAAGAAGAAGAAGAGTTACAACCCAGAAATGTTTTCACGCTTCGTTTCTGGCTAGAGACACGTTAAAGTTCCCATTTCCAGTTTCAACCGGTTTGAATTGTAAATGGACCATTTCTTAGTCTCAGTGGAAAATGTGTAATGACAAGACGGCTGTAATAGAGATTATTTCGCTTTACTGTCAAAGATTGATCAGAACAAAATGATCGCGTCAGCGAGTCACGCGTCAATTGTCATCTCTGATTGGCTGCAAGTACTCAACTCTCGAATTTTATTGGTCAGAACCTGCTTTGACAATGCAATGACAATGCAAATGACAATGAGCTTTTGACAGTGAAGCGAAATCGTCTCTAAACGTCACGTGCTTTACGTGTATAAGCCCTAGAGCCTGTGGGTACTCATTCAAGTTTTGAATTTTCCTGGTCCCTTGAAGTAATTAAAAATTCCAGGAGTTTTGTAGGTATACCAGGATAAATATTCCAAGTTAGACGAACTCGGTTGAAAAATTGTAAGCAAAGATGGAGATTTCAAGTACATCCAACAATGAACAAAACAAACTGTAAGTTTCTTGACAAAAACCAAAACTAAAAACTCAAAAAAGATTGTCGGACAACGAACTACAGTGTAATAACAAGGAATGTGCATTTCCGAAATCCCCTCACTGGAAGACTTTCAGATAATGTAGAAAATCCTCCCCTCTCCCATCGGGAAGACTTGCACACACTGTTACTGACCAGAAATGTTCCCACGTCCTATTAGTAACCAGGTTTCCAGTCCAACTGTGAGATATCTCATGAATAATGACCTGAAATAGCAAGTGTAAACACCTGAGGTAAAATCATAATACATGTATACGCTCAATTCTTTATACAGTTATATTCAGTTTGCAACAAAATATCTACCATTTGCTTACACAAAATAATATGTACAGACAAGTAAATATGTACACACAATCAAGCTTATTGATCATTCCCACATTACCACAATGCTTTGTGCTTTTGGTGTTTACCAATGCGAAATGGTAAACTGTGTTTTTCTAGGATTGATCTGAACAACATGAAATGGCCAACAAAAGATGAATACACCTGTGAAAATAAGTTAACTCATAACTAATATTGCAGCTTACAAACTTGTGCAGTGAACTACATGTAGTTTAAAATGCATTAAGGTTAGCCCCCTTTCACAAATTGGAAAACTGTGTTCACACACCTTTAACCAACACCTTTAACCAACCGGCTGCAATGATTGACAACAAGCCCAACACACTACCACTACCACTATCACTACCTACTACAACAGTTGTGTAACTAATCAAAATCTAGAAATTTTTAAATAACCTGCAGTTTGTATTTAATAAAAGTATATATTAGTTATATCTCTAGAACAATACCATACTTACACTTGCAAGTGAACGGTCTCCTGCCTGTAGAGAAGATAATCATTTCAACTTATTAAATTCTCATTTTGAAATTTGTAAAATTTTACATGATTGTACTATTCTATGCTTTACTTGTCACTCTCATACATAGAAATGGTTCAAAGAGAAGTTGGGAGCTTCTGAGGTGGGTGAAAGTTATCAACAAATCTATTTCTTGATTGCAAGAGTTGTGAAAAGACAACTCTTGAGGGATACATGTATGTAAATTGACATCGTTTCCGTCCAAAAGGCCAAGGATTGAGGGCATACATTGGACATTCATTGGACATACATTGGGCATACATTACACGTACATGTAACAGCAACAGTTCTTACTCTGGGTGAGATTTATTAACTCCATTTAATATTCAAACAATTAAAAATATATTATACAAGCACATTTATTGCTAGTACCTTTCATATTTTTTAATTAAAAATCGTTGCTGGATGTTGACTGATAGTTCAACAAAGGGAAGGGAGAGTGACTACTGCATGCCGCTCACCACCCCCCTGAAACAACAAGTCTGTTTAGACTGCTTTGCTTTGATTTCTTCCTGCAGAAATTAAACTCTCAATACATGCGGTCTTAAATCCATCATAAACAGTTCCTTGTTCAAAGATGAATCTTGAAGCAAAGAATTTGCTAACATTATTCACCGCTTGTAAAGGTTACCTTAAGGGTGGGTAGGTCATTTGGGCAGCTGAGGATTTTATGTGCGAGTATGTATTGCATCAATTGGCTGTCTACAGTCATCTGTGTGAGCATGTGCGACTCCTCACAGTTGTCTGTGTGAGTGTGGATCAATAATAAACAGAATAGGTAGTCCCCAGTCAATTGACTACATGTACTCGGCTGCTAGAATGGCCAGACGCACAGCTTACCAGAAGAGTTGGGGTCACAAAGGTGAGGCAGGGGTTCTCCATGCCGCCATACGGGAATGAAGGGGGAAGAACCAGTAGATCGTAGATCCCCCAGACATACGGACCAACCAGAGACTCTGCAGTACTAATCATTGTTTCCACCTGTGTCAAGACGTAGCCAAGTGGTTATGTTAGTGTGTTCGGTTTTATGGTACATTTCTACATCAAGGGGTACTCTCTTTAACTTTGGTAGCAGTGCCTGATTCAGTCCCTAGAACGCTTACCGTGTACAAGACCAAAATTTGCTGTTTTTAACACTTTATTCTAGACTAGACGCTGATGTTTCCTATAATATAATAATAATAATGCGGTTCTTATAGCGCACATATCCTAATACATGTAGTCCAGGTTGCCTCACAATATCACTAATAAAATCTAATCTATGTAAAAAGATAAAAGCATTAAAATATCATTAAAACTATGAAAGGTGCGAGTTGCTGATAACAATTCTTTGAATCAATACATGTAGGTTTTTAACTTTTTTTAAAAGTGATAATATTAGGATAGGTTCTAATATCTGCGGGCAGAGCATTCCAGAGTCTGGAGGCAGCATATTGGAATGCCCTCAGGGGTGGATCTAGAGATTTTGAAAGGGGGTGCACCATTTCAAGTAAGAGTTGAAGAAAAAAACGAGTACCAAAGGCGCGAGCTCCTAGGGGAAATGTTTTAAATTAGGCTCCTTAGAATAGCATTTCCTGAACTTTAAGAACATTTCTCAGTACTTATTTATCAGGAAGTACCGCCTCTCAAATATTAAACAAAAATGGACTCACTGCCCCCCCCCTAAATCCGCTACTGGCCCTGTCACCAAAGGTTTTGAATCGTGATTGGGGTATAACCAAGGAACATTTTTTACTTGCAGATGCAGAGAAATTGAACAAGGTACCGAGGTACATGTAGAGATCCATTAAGGCATTATTTTGTAAATAAGAATTAGAAGCTTGAATTGAATCCTACATGTATTGTTAACTGAAAGCCAGTGAAGTTCAATCAACAGAGGAGTAATATTGCAGAACTTTGAAGAACCAGTTATAAGTTTAGCAGATGAATTCCGAATATGTTGAAGTTTGGCAATGAGATACTTGGGCAGGCCATAAAAACAAGGGATTACAATAGTCTAGCTTTGAAGAGATGAATGCATGAACTAAAGTTTTATGGCTGTCTTTATCCAGGTATTTCCTATCATATTCTATATATACATGTAAGTATGATCCTATTCTAGACAAAGTCATGTATGTATTATATTGAATTTCAAGCTTTTATTAATTACAGATACATGTATGGCAAGCAATTTGTATTATACCCAACCACAGGTTTTGTTTTGTTTGCTAGCATTGAGCACCTTAATTATAACATTGTGTATTACATGTAAGTAACAATTTCTTTGTTTTGTATACATAAACATCCTAGTCTTTGAATATTACGAGTTTATCTCATGGTAGTCTGTGGGCAACAAATCTTTATCAAACACCTTCCATGTTACATTTATCTGGTTTTAATATAGACAAAGTATTTAGTAGCTCACAAGATAAATTTAATGCCTCATTAATCAGTCAACTAAAGTATTATTTTTCTTTAATAAGGCCAAATCAAAATGTACATATAACAGAAAATTAGAGATGAATTTCAGAAATATCTCCAATCAAGATACATATGGTAATTAAGGGCTAGCTCCCATGCCACATGGGCCGAATGTTGAAACAACACCAGAAGATAGTTTGTTCTGACTATTGCTTTTTGCAGCATATAGATTGAAAGAACAATGAATTGTCAGGATGGGATTTTATTTCTTGTCTGGTTTTTACTACCACGTAATTTTAAAGTAGATCTTCTCAGAAAGGTGTGCTCTAAAGTAGATCTACATTGTCTCAGTGTAACATATTGGGCCAATATATAAAACATACATTGTATTGTGCATTGCAGTGTCTACAGTAATAAATATATTTGGCCAGTATTAAATCTCAGGGATATCTACACTGTACAGTGTAGATGGTGTTCAGTATACCTCTGCAAACTCATGGGCACTCTCCTCCAGCATTTCCTGCTCTGTCCACACTCTTGATCTTGGACCAATTGACCTGTATTAACCATAAAATATTCAAACAATTAACATTATATACATGTAGCTTACTATGAATGTACTATATATATTTTATTATTCACTAAGCCATAAATTACCAGGATTTATGTGTGAAATAAAATTGTTATTTTTCACATGTGACGAAATATCGTATTTCATCACATGTGAAAAAT
>JANVCH010024671.1:0-11707 GCA_025505405.1 Epizoanthus rinbou
TAGTTGGTTAGTTGGTTGGTTAGTTGGTTAGTTGGTTGGTTAGTTGGTTAGTTGGTTGGTTAGTTGGTTAGTTGGTTAGTTGGTTAGTTGGTTAGTTGGTAAGTTGGTTGGTTAGTTGGTTAGTTGGTTGGTTAGTTGGTTAGTTGGTTAGTTGGTTAGTTGGTTAGTTGGTTAGTTGGTTAGTTATTTAGTTGGTTAGTTGGTTAGTTGGTTATTTGGTTAGTTGGTTACTGATTTCGTTAGTTGGTTGGTTGGTTGGTTGGTTGGTTGGCTGGTTGGTTGGTTGATTGGTTGGTTGGTTGGCTGGTTGGTTAGTTGGTTGATTGGTTGGTTGGTTGGTTGGTTGGTTGGTTGGTTGATTGATTGGTTGGTTGGTTGGTTAGTTGGTTGATTGGTTGGTTGGTTGGTTACTGAGTTCGTTAGTTGGTTGGTTGGTTAGTTGGTTGGTTGGTTAGTTGGTTACTGAGTTCGTTAGTTGGTTGGTTGGTTGGTTAGTTCGTTATTTAGTTAGTTAGTTAGTACTAAATGTTGTTGTAAAGATAACGTTACTGTAGGTAATTCTAAAATAGTTTATGCGAAATATATTTTAATATGTTCATAAAATATATTCTGCTGTATTCTTGCCTGTGAACAATAATAGGATGTCTTCAAATATGCTCTGCCTTTTCGTTTTCCCTCTGTGTTGGAAAAACACTTTCGCCAATAGATGACGGAGTGTATTGTTTGGCTTAACAAGAAGGATCCATGCTGAGACGGATTGATTTGCAAGGTGAGGGAGCATATAAAGAAGATGTGTTTTTATCATTACTTTCTGTGCTTATGCACAGCACCGAACATATTCTATAGATCCATCTTCTTGGTTGCTTTGAAGGTCATTGGGACTCCATGTTATGACAATCTAAGGAACAGGTACCATATTTTCTCATTTGCCTGAGTAAATAAATTATGGTCCAACACGTGTTCATCCAAAGAAGCGTTCCGTTCTCACGCCCTTGACGAAAAGGGCAGCTACCACATGCTGTTCTGACCATCGATCATCCCGACACTGAACATTTATCACCTTGGTAATGTTACAACAGAGTGGAAAAGCATGCATTAATAATTGACCATGCATCTGTATTGTAGTGACAACGGTAAATTAGAACACTGTTTTGCTGTCTAGGAACATCTTAAACACTTAGGATGATTTTGACTTCTCGTTGTCTATAATGAAGTTTCCGTTTTTTTCTAGAATCTTACAAACATTAACTTTCTTTGTTCGGCACCTGTGGGATGTAGTTATTGTTTATTCAAACAAGATTTCGCAAATTTGAAGAGCATAAATTGTCTTAAGGATATGAAATACATTATAAATAACAGTGTTGAGGAACTTTATCAACGACCAGTTGCACTACAAAGACAATGGCATCATCTGAACTAGAATTATAATTTTAGATTATGCTTCACATGATTTGATAAACTCCACTGAAGTGTGTTCTTCAATAATCAAGATATAAGTAAAAAAAAGGCCATACTTTATCTGAGCACAGATAAAGCCCACCTGCCGAGCATTGAATATTTCAAGAACTAAAACAATGTTTTCCTAAACAGATCGGCGTGGGAATGAACTGACTGTTTAGTTTTAAAGAAGTAAACGTTGTGTTTTGTACAAGATATAAACACTTTATGCCTACAAAACGTTCCCATCCCATTGAGTTGTGGCATCAAGTATACGGTTATCGATGTGCTACCAGATTCAAGTTATAAATTTATCTTTGAAAATCTTATAGGTTACGGGTCATAGCTTCGAATCTATAGTTTGGTACTTCAAGGCAAATATTCGAGTAAGATAACACGCAATCAGTAACTGGAGCATATAAAGAAGTCCTTTAATGTAGAGTGCTCGAGTTGTTCACATCATTGGCAAACTTGATATATTCCGCGAAAAACTTACGCTGTTAGCAATATTGTAGCGTATGGACATGTGGCAAATATATACGAGTGAATGTCGCACACAAAACATGCTGCATCTTGCCGTAGGCTAACGAAAGGACCCCACAGAAGGAAAGTTTAATTTATTAGTCGATGGATGCCATGTTCTCGTTTAGATAAACTAAAATAATTTATAATAGCGATTTATCAACAACAATTATTCTGCTGTTGTCACCCAGATAACCAAACCTCCCCACTGGGAACTTCATCTGCAAAGTTATGAGGAATGATTTATAACCGATAAGTTATCATCACGCACGTCCGGAATAGAAGGCTGTGATTAATGGATATTAAGTAGTAGTAATAGACGTATTTCTAAGCAGCACGGCGGAGTTCTTTGAATTTGCTTACACCATCAAAACACGAATTTGTTTACATTTCTTTTGTTATAACAAAGGCCCTTTGATTGAAAGCCAAGTGCATATTTAAGGGATCACGACCGTAAAATGAGCACTCGCCTATGAATTGAATGCTATACCTTAGCATAAATATTTTAAGTAATGTCACTTGGAACGTATCTTACTGTTGCTATTATCTAAAGTTAAACCAATTTACGATGTTGTTTAGCAAATTAACAAGTCGCACTACGTTGAAAGATCCCTCAAGGTTGTGGTGCTAATGTTGTATAAATTCCCAAATTTAATCTGAAATTCAACAATTACTGTCACTGAGACGTAAACAATTTAAGAACGTCTTGTTGATTTTTAATTAACAGCTACCAACAATCGTTTAAGAAACTCTTATATTTACCTGTAGGCTTTTTGTGGTTTCGATCACAGTATTATCATGATAAAAGAACGGCATAAATAGGAACGAATGAATGTTCTATTTATTTCGGTTTCTTGGCTATTGTTTGTGAAGTAACCTCGTTAATTGTTGTTAAACAGAGTTAAATGATAAAGCCCAAAGTGTCACACATTGAGGGCTATTCTGTAAACATATAAACACTTTATAACAGTTTACATCTCCCTCAACACCTCTCAACTGAAATGACACGCGAAAATAACAACCAAGGAAATTAAAGAGACCCGTTTCACGTATCTACAGATGCGCCAAATGTTTCGAATTTCTTAACTAAAACGTGTGTATGCATGAATGCTTAGCTGTTATAAATACTTCACAATAACATTCACGAGTATATTTGTCAACCTGTTCACTGAATATAATGTGCCTCTGGTACTGTTAAAAATAAATTATAAATTAACGTGGTAGAATAGCATTATTATGCACTTTACACCACAGTACTTCTGTACGTTTTGATTTGTGTTACCACAATTTACCAATCACCCAGAGTGGAGAATCAAAACCGAAGCATGTGGTCTGTAATACCATATATGGACAAAACTCTGACACAGCGGTAGTTCCGTTTTAGTTCATTTCAAAACTTTATTCATATTATACTTCCTATATTTAAGTTTTCCCTGTAAAATATGAAACATCGACATAATTCTAAGATTAGCAATGAATATATAAATATTATGAAAATCTACTTTCTTCGGCTGTGTTTAGAACTCCCAGAGTTCAGAACAAGAATTCCAGAATTCTGGACACCAGCATTTGATCCAACATCTGTCTCCATCTTATTAACATATTCCTCAACACAACACAACGCGATGGAAACTAATTGCGGTGTTTAGTTGATTATCTCTAACAGATGTAGTTTAATCATTAGCTGTGCTTCAAACATAAACCTTGCACTGATTATACAGGCTGATAAACGATGGCGGATATATGGTGATAGCGTACGGTAACTGACTAAGTATGAAATAACAGAGCAAATCATTCAGTTGTGTTATTAAATTCTTATATAGATAAGATAATTGAATCTTATAATTAGGTTGAAGCTTGAGATAATAATAGAATATTTGGCCTTGTTGATTTGAGAAGCCTTTTCAAAAGATATAATTGAACTGAAATTAGCAACTGAACCAGAATAAACTTTATAATTTCAAATAAGTATTCGTATAGTCGAGACTCTTGGAGTGTTGTTTGCGAGTAAATACTATATTTCATATTCCTTACTGATCTAAGGTTCGCATAATTATAATATAAGCGAACGACAATACATGAATAGCTGCTATAGTTGTGTAAGCTATAAAATACACCTAAGCAATAGATATGTACATTATGGTATCCTAAGTTTTCTTGTTCAATGTGTATCTGTACAAGATAAATATCGCGTGTTGGACAACAAAACAAACAATTTATGGTCAAGATAGCAAGGCAAACACCTTAGGCTATGAAATTCTAATGTTTCTGCTCATATACTTTTCTTCGAAATGTCAAATAATTTAAACAAACTAATTTTAACATAAGTCTAGTCCACCTTAATGTTTCTATTATCATACTGCGACAACTGTCTCTCATGACTGCCCGCCGAACTTACTGGAGGAATGAACAAGCACGGATACCGAACTGATGGGTGATAGGCACTAGCTGGTAGGCTTTTGAAGGCCGATTCGTCTTGACTTTGCCAGGACATTCCGTACGAAGAGGGGTTGGAGAAATTGTGTAGAGTCGGGATTCCAGGACGACTGTCTTCCCGTGAATAGCAGTCAAATCGAGTTGGCATTGCATACTGCATGGAATACACTTCTGGGGCAACGTAAGGTAGGCTGGGGTATTCCATGTCGAATGCCTTACTTGTATAAGGAGGCGGCGGGAAACCTCCTGACAGTGGAGACCCGTATATTGATTTCTCCTGAGTGCATCCCAAGGTGGAGTGAGTACAACGTGGACGACGGGGCTTTCTTGGTCTACGAAAGTTTCCCTTGGAGAACTCAGGAAGGTCTTTTGGGTGAATCATCCAATAATGACCCTTGCCGTTTTCCGCGCGACTGGCCTTCACAAAGCAGTCGTTGCTAGAAAGGTTATGTCGTACACTATTTCGCCATCCTGCTCCCTTCTCTTTATCGAAGTGCGGGTAGTGTTTGGCGATGTAGCTGTAAATGGAACTCAGTGTCATTCTCTTTGTGGGAACACTAAGAATAGACTGGGCAATCACAGCTACGAACGTTTCAGACGTATTTCTTCCCTCTTTTGCTTCGGAATCTTCGTCACTTTCACTTGCATTTGTATTGGAATAGGTCTCCTTTCGAAGAACTTGCTCTTTCACTACTCCTCCATGCTGCTCCCTTGCTTCGTCTCTAGTCTTGTCTTTCACTATCTCTACTTTTGTTCTTCTTTCAAATCCTTTAGGCAAATATCTATAGTCCTTTTCCCCGTCCATGCTCGAGAATTTGAATATACTTGAGTTGTTGGGGTTATACGGCTGATGAGCTGGTTGAGGTAAATACATGTTTGTGAACGCGGAGTACATCCTCCTAGACTGACGGCCGGGTACTTATGCTTGAGATGAACGCTTGGCTCTCAAGGTGGGAATAAATGACCCTTGTATAAGTGTTAGTCTTCTTATTAGTAGCTTAACAAGGGGTAAACGTGGGAAGTGTTTAGCAATTGAATCGCCGACGGCTAAAACATGCAGCGAAGGTTGACTGGCTTTGACTTAAAAACTCAACACATTCATTAAGCCCGGTGGGGTGTCGCGGAGCTTGCAAAACAGATGTCTGATTAAATGTATACTTGCCTTGAATTATAAACACACAAACCCGGTTCATAACTTGCAAACGATATTCTCGATATCACTTATATGGTCACAAACTAAAGGAAGTACACAGATACTGGGCTTGAGAGCATGTGGTTGATAATGCTTGCCCTCTTGGGAAAGACAATATAAGAAGGCTGACGTAATTGTTTAATGGAGTTAATGGTTTGGTGACCAGGGTAGTTTGTTACGGCTGTGTTCAAAAACACCAACTCCAAAGACGAACAATACCGCCTTCAAAATATAATCACATATATTGGCCTGCGGTAGTCCTGATAAAGGATTTAATAGCACCATCGGTTTAACCTTAGCCATGATTCACGCGAGGAATGAACACAGTATTGAGAAGGTTTTATTTTTTTTTGCTTCAATGGATATGGACTGTGAGTGAACTGACCAGGAAAACAAAGGGGAACACAAATGCGAAAAGGGCGGGCCATCAGCACTGCGGTGTGCCTCTAAGGTCGCTTGAAGGCAGTTGTTTTGCTTGATATCTCTTTGTTCTCTCCTTGTGGATTTTATACAAAGTATTTTACCATTGCTCAGATGTCATGCAGTGTTTTATAAAGTCAAATATACAGTTGAGTTCATTTATGATCTTGACTTAATGAGTAATGAGCCTTCTTTCTTCTTTGATCGGATTATAAAAATTGTGAAGTACGATTTTGTAGGTTACTCCTAGCTATACCTGAATTTCATCTGCACGGTCTATTGCTTGTATTTGAATCACCATACTTGTGTTAAGTTGTGCCTGAAGAAAAAAATCCAATTTTGTAACTGACACTTGTTGTCATAACTTGTTATGGTATTATTTTCTATCACGTTTGTTCGCTTTCTCTTTCATTTAAAAACATAACGTTGTGTTCACTCTTCAGGGGAACCGGCCTGTTTCCAACAACAACAACCTGTGAATTTGTGTTTCCAAACATGTCACATTCAAATCAAAGATAATGAATGGTCTCAGACACATCAGCTATATATCTTACAATTAGATTTACACAGCCAAAAAGTCGTAGTTGTCGTCCATTGTGTATCTCTGTGTGTTGGAATAATTTCCACATCTCATTTTGCTGATGAAAATAGGTGCAAAAAGATTTACCACTCTGTTGAATTTCAAATACTCATTGTACACTTTCCGGTTCCTAATTATATTTCAGCTGGCAGTAGAAATGTACATTTGTTATAACAGCTATAAAGGGTAATAGCAGAGCATTTTCCTAGCTTCCCTTCGTAGATTAGGGGTCTGTCTTCATTCTTGTTTCCCATTCAATTACAGAAATTAAGATTGAATACAGTGTGAAAACGTAATGTGGCCATTGATGTTGTGTGAGTGGGTTTAAAGATAGAAATGGAATTATGCTCTGATTCATTTAGACAAAAGTATTTCTTCTTCACACCTTAGGATCTAGAGTTTACTTTTAGTTGCTTTAGGTTCTTAATCAAACCTCTAACTTTTCTGACATCGAATAAAATTTGAAGATATTGCAAACAATCAATCTTGTGTCCTTTATCCAATCTTTTGTGCTATTGTGTGAGAAAGCAGGATAGGAAGAGATCGAATGAAGGTTCTGATTCCATTCTTAAAAAGTGGTAAAATAAAATGAAACGAGGCATTGCTTTCATCTTCTTTCTCTGTTTCATATATGTATCAACTTTGTAACCGGAACTTTAGTTCACTCCAGTTATAAGCAATAAGTTCTTTCAATGTAAAATACGAATGCTAGGTAAGAAAGGCAATTTTATCATTTGAGGAGAACTTTTATTTAATTTCACGTAAAACCTATTATTTATTTCAGGTTATCGCTGCTCAATTTCTTTATTTTCTAATGATCTTGTGCAAAAACATCGTATATAGTTTTTTTTTGTTTCTTCTTTTTTATGTTTTCTACTGTGTAGAGATCAGCTGTTATAGATGGTAATATTCGCCTGCAAGAATGTATCTAACTTACTTATTTGTAAGTATTCAAATCTGTTCAACAACAAAATAAACCTGAGAACGTTAGTTCCGCAGTGTAACTTTAGTTGCACTTTCTACAGCAGCAGATAAAACATACACTTTCAAGCCACCAATGCATTCTGGGATGCACACAATATGTACAAATTTCCTATTATTCCGATGTAATCTACTCTGGCTTTACGACGTGACGGCGTCGCCTACTTGCTAAAAATAAGCTCGACATATTAGAAACCGAAATCCCGAAACTAAAAATACACTCGTTTAATATCCAGACACGAGACACTGTAGTAAATCCGGCTGAAGCTATTTCCGAGTTTATATTTTAGAGCGTGCGAACAAAGAGTGTGTGTCATCTAAACAAAGCCAGCACGATCTTTCCTTGTTATTGATACCCGTGATGTTCAGTAAATAAGTTCCCTTCATTATCAAGAAATACACTCACATGTACTTCCTCTGTGAAACGGTTCATTGTTTCATCATTTATTTATGTTAGAAAGAATTGAAATAGCTTTTATATGGGCGGAAACCCGGAGTAATCAGTGAAATATAGGTTTTCAATAAAAACTATTTTAAAATAACTGAATAAAGTAAATCAGCTCAAAAACCAAAGAGATGATTCCATTTTATAATTAATGATATTTTAGAAGAAGTTATACATCTATTTAACAAAACTACTTAATAAAACTTTTATTTTCTCTAAGATTTGCAGTAAACACTTATTTTCATAGCATATCTATGTATGTTCAGTATGTTCAGCTATTTTTTAACGTTATATAGATCATGGGTTAAAAAGAGATTGCTATGTAAATATAGATTATAAACAGAGAGAGTCCAAAATGTTGCTTATCTTAGTTCATTTCCTGTGGATTTAGCAGATCTTACAATTAACAAGGTATAGCAGTTCTTACTGTGAATGTGCTCTAGTCATTCACCGATTCGTCTGAACAGTTTGAATCTCTTCTCAAGAATAATCTCAATTTTATCGTTTTCTTTCACGTTGCAAAACGTTCAACACACAAACACCGTTCTCAATATCGTGCAATAAACATGTTTCCATACAATAAAACAAATTAACAATTTATAGACTTCTAATGTAAACTGCTTCTTCCCGCTCAATGTAAACAGCGTGCGTTCTTTTGGTCAGTATATTGATTGCAGAGGGAAGAATGACTTTATTTTTTATCTCATCTTTAGATTTCTCCGCCCATTATTAACTTTGCCTGGTTCGTTACCGGCTTTAAGAAAGCTTTTAACAATTTACTGTTCATAATACTTATGATAGCTGCAAGAATATCCTTTCCCTTGGTATTATGGTAGAACTCGTTTGGTGCTATCCAATAATATAAAAAATAACTTAAATAAATAACCTAAACTAAGTGAGGTTGACGTAGTTTAAAGTTTAAAGTTTAAAGGAATAAAGTGAAAAGGGATTAAATTGTTCGTCTAACCTTTGATAAATCAGTTTCACAAAATGCAATACTTCCCTTAATCTGATTCTTAAGATATTTAGTATAAGTTAGCATCTTACATCGGATTGTGATCCAATATTTTCCTTTTTTATTATGCACGTTACGTTTATGAATTCAACTGTTGAAAAATATTCTGACTTAAGATATTAATCAAAGTCTTATATTTTGCTTACCTTCCACATAGCCTATCACGTATGCATGTTGCTGCCTGTTTAGTGAAAGGAAGTCGTTGTAAGATATTCTAGGGTAAGCATGTGCTTTATTCGTGCCAATAAACATTTCCTATAGATTTCAACGAGCATGAAGTGTTTTCACTTTCACTTCTAGCAAGAGTTGGCAATAACACCGGGTAAGGTAATGTCTGCATGCTTACAAGCAATATTAGTACAACTGGAGTTTCGCCATTAAAGTAAACCTCTTTGGTATATGTTTTAAGTGTTCAAGTGTCCCTAGCCCTTTCCAACTACCTGGTGAGATTCTTGATAGAGAGGTGGGGCAGGATGTCCGGTTGAATATCACCACAACCTGTTAAGAAAGAGAAATAAATAGGTAATTTATATACATGTAAACCGCCTTAAAATTCAGGAAAGATTAGAACGACAGGAAACAACATAGGATATAAGTTGAATACAATGCGTCATTTATCTTCCTATATTTAGAGAAACAGTATTAAAGCAAATACATTAATATAATGTTTCGTACTACGACCTAAGACTAGAATGCTTTTCAGTTTTTGTTGCCCGTCAAAACATTAAAGTGAGTTCGAGTTGGACTAATTCAGAAAGAAGTGCGGAATACATGAACGTAATAAATTCAGTACATATACAAACGACACCAGTCTAATCATACGGTTTTTCTTAGAAGCTTGAAGTTTACAATGTTTTCCATGATAAGGGCAGAGACTTGTACTTTGTATATTCTAATAATAAGACATTTTAGCCTTTCATATTTTATCGTTCTGTAATATTCTTATCGGTGGAAATAAGTTAAATAAAGGATTATCTTAACATCCTTTTATGCTTTGTTTAATTCTTTAGACTGATAAATTGTTACCCTTTGCTTGCTCTGAATGGTGAGTTAGAGCTCATTAGAAACTCTAAGCGGACATGTGAAATGGACTCGAACCAACTTAGTCTGATTAAGAGCGAGCCTCTGTCTTGGAGTTTAAGGGAAGGTGCATTCCACACTGAAAGTGTCTCCTTGTACCAACAAATATCTGATGGTGATTAACAGTTTGTGCGTTCAATACAATAAACTGTTAACAAACCCCAACTGAAATTAAACCAATTTTAAACAGTTAGACATTACGGAATAAGATACTCGAAATATTACATGCGCATGTACAACTTGGATAGCTCCAAAAAAGATTTACGCTTAGATCAAGTCGATGAAAACTGCGGCATAGTATTTTTCATTCTGCTTTTTCCTGAAGGAAGGGGACACTGCTACAGGTTCCCTCAATCACAACAGGTCCTTTGTAGGAGAGGAGCTCACAGACTACAGCACCAGCATTGGCCTTCTTTTATCAACGAGTTTTTGGGTTCTCTTAACTCCTTCGATAGGAGGTCAAGAGACATAAATTAAAATCCTTATCCATGCAGGTTGTGGGAAAAGATGATCTCTCTCTCGTCAAGGCAGGAAATTAAACCCGAGGCCTTCAGTATAGTTGAGAGTCCAAAATCTTACTGACTGAGCCAACCACAGCGCTTTTAATGATATACTTTTCTGGCCCTTTCCATACTAGATCATAATCTTTACACATCTTCTGCTGGTATAATGTACACACGAAGAGCTTCTATTCGAATGGCCAACGAATAGTTTCAACTTAATGCCGGAACTCCACTTCGTGACTGACCATGTGCAAACGTATGACAAATTATTCGTGTTGAGTCAATTCTTGAAGGCCTTCACAAATTAAAGTTGAAGAGTTACCAACAACCCCAAGGAAGTCAATACATGATCCATAACGGCAATTATCTTGATCAACTGAAGTGCATATAACGTGATAGCTCACGTATTGGAAGCTAGTTCAATTACATAATAGAATTTGAGGACATATTTGTTTCTTGCGAATTTTAAACATCGACCAAAATTCCTTTTATCACAGAATAGAAGAACTTGCGACTAAATGTTTCAGGTTTGAATTTTCACTAAAGCAAGCTAAATAGTTTATTTAAAATAATAAATACATTTATCTAGCAAGACGTTATAACTAATATATGGACATAAGGCTTTTTCAAGAACTTTCCAGTTGTTTCTCAAAACAGTCAATGTTGGAGAGACATCTGATATCCAACGGGTGAACGTTCCACAAATAGGGCACTACATGGAGGACTGCTGGGTCCACAGAGGTTTTACGTCTGACTATTGGAACTATACAATATATCCTGATCGTGATAGGAACAACTTAAACCTAACGACCTGCTAGTCAAACTATAATCAAATGTTACCATTGAAATGTTCACAGTTAAAGTGTCCAAGTAGCTGGGAATTACAGAGGTTTATTGTTAAGACAGAACAAGTTTAATGTTTATCATCCATAATAACAATAAAACGTTATAGTAAAGATACACGGAAACAACATTTTATTGTAACACAATCTATCTTTCAGCAAATTGATGTTGGCTACTGACAAGCGTATTCTTGGTGTGTCGTTAAATTGTTAACGGTTTCCCTATATAATAATAATAATAATAATAATAACTT
>JANVCH010024782.1:0-11704 GCA_025505405.1 Epizoanthus rinbou
ATTGAACACTGGCATGAATTCGGGTTAGAACCGTGATAGTTGGGATTAGACCCATCCTCGGAAACCCAGGGGCAGAGGGTGCCCTCTCTTTCGCGCCTCGCTTTTCCACCCGCCCGACGATCAGCCCCTGGGTCTCCAAGGATGGATTAGACCGGGCATTTGTGTAGTATCAGGATCGTAAATGTTTAGCAATTCAGCAAAGAAATGGATAAGTACTATCAGTCGATCCCCGAAGGGGAATTCCTTGAGATTTGGCCCCGGTTGGCCGCAATCCCTACGATACCGGATTTCTTTGAGACCGACTCGATTCGGAGCTGGGGCGTGTGTTTACGCAACAAATTAAAATAAATAAAATTGATATAGTAATTTGTTCAAGACAAACGAACTGCACATACCAATAAATTGGTTACTTCCGAAACCCAAAATGACAGGAACCGTCTGCCATAATGATCCCAGCAAGCGGCGCTTCAACTTCTAAACTAATCTTCATCGTATATTGACGATTTAATATTTTAGCCTTTTCTAAATTTTAAATACCATTTTTTGTTGCAGGGCCCTACTGAAAATCGCATTGGCGAGTAGCCCCCTGGATAAATATTATTATTTTATTATTATTATTATTCAACGAATGTTTTGCAGTCCTAGCGAGCTGACACAATAGGCATTGCTTGATTCCACCTCGGAGGGTCCGGATGCAGGGGGGGGGGGTGGAGGGTGTACACTTGACAGCTAAAATGTTAGCCCATTTGACGGTTAACCCTAATGGGTAGTTTCATACCGGGATCTCCGGACTAAATTAATTTCGAGTCAGTTATTCGAGTCTGACATCAGTCTCGTCCGTGGTGGAAAACCAAACACTGTTTAAATGGAATGTTTTGTCGCATTTCATCCCAGTGTTTAGTGTTACCCCGTAACAGCAACAAGGAAATGACCAGATACCGAGATGAACTTATCCCGCCCCGAAACCCCGTAACAGCAACAAGGAAATGACCAGATACCGAGGTGAACTTATCCCGCCCCGAAACCCCGTAACAGCAACAAGGAAATGACCAGATACCGAGGTTAACTTATCCCGCCCTGAAACCCCGTAACCGAGTAACAAGGAAATGACCAGATACCGAGATGAACTTATCCCGCCCCGAAACCCCGTAACAGTAACAAGGAAATGACCAGATACCGAGGTGAACGTATCCTGGGAGAACAATGCGATTAGGAAATTCATGATACAAATATAATGAAAGGTTAGGTGATAAACAAAAACCGGCCCTTTTTAATCTTTCCTAAATAAGGCACATATTATGAATCCTAAAATTAATCTGATGAATCGATTCGAGTATGGATTCGGCGGATTTATAATCCATTTTCGGATTTTAGTAAAGAATGGCAAAATGTGGTTTCAGTTTGGTTTGATAAATCCGGATTTGTATTTTCCCAAAGTAACGCAACCCAAATTAGCATATTAACACCGCAGAGCCGAGAATACGCCGGAAGAGACCACAGAGCAGACAGCAAGCACAACACGTTCAATCAATTCATGATGCTTTTACTAGCTGTTATGGCGTACACTATGGACACGACCACGCACAGAACCCATTTTCAGGGCTCGAGTTAAAAAGACGAAAGCCACACATACAAACACACAAGAACGATGATCAGACGTGCTTAAAATCCTGCAGTCTCATTTCTCTTCTCAAGCCGAACTTAAGCGGATTCCCCTCCATTTAAAAGGCCTGGAGGTAAAAAAGTTGTCATAGAAGGGCTAACAAGTCCATTCTCATTCGAGCCAGACTGAGGTTCTACATCGCGAGAAATCCCGGCACCAAATGACCACATACCAGTAGAGCCCTGTGGAGCAGTAAATCTACTACCTACAGCTCCAGAACCCTGGGAACCCCACAGCTGTGAGGGCACTGGTACAGCTCCTGCTGCACCCCAAGGCATGCTGGGAGTAGCCTCGTCACTACCAGGTCGCTGTGGATTGTTTGACGCACCAGCTCCCCCAGCCACAGCTACACCAGTACCAACGGCAGTACCATCACTTGGGGCTGGGATCTTGGGGCTGTTCTGGAAGGACCATTGGTTTCCAAATGTGTTGCTAGGAAGAGCATTGCTACTCCAATCCATGGTCTGTTCAAAGAAGCTGCCAATATCTGCGTCAGTGGCAAAGTCGGCCGTGATGGGTCCAGCGCCAATGACAGCAGAGTTTAGGTTGTCGCGAGCCTTAGCAGCAATCTCCTTGCTGCCATAACGGATAAGGCTGTTGCCATGGCGCAGGTTGAGCTGAAACGTCAGCAGTGAACCGTGTTGCTGACACTTCGTGCGTAGCTGGGTTGGTTCAACCTAGAATTGAACATCAGTATTGCACATGGTTAGCTCTTACTCACTACTGGCACATGGTTAGTTCTTACTCACTACTGGCACATGGTTAGCTCTTACTACTGGCACATGGTTAGCTCTTACTCACTACTGGAACATGGTTAGCTCTTACTATTGGCACATGGTTAGCTCTTACTCACTACTGGCACATGGTTAGCTCTTACTCACTACTGGCACATGGTTAGCTCTTACTCACTACTGGCACATGGTTAGATCTTACTCACTACTGGCACATGGTTAGCTCTTACTCACTACTGGCACATGGTTAGCTCTTACTCACTACTGGAACATGGTTAGATCTTATTCACTACTGGCACATGGTTAGATCTTACTCACTACTGGCACATGGTTAGCCCTTACTCACTACTGGCACATGGTTAGCCCTTACTCACTACTGGCACATGGTTAGCTCTTACTCACTACTGGTACGATAAAGGATCCAATTGACATTGTCCAACAGTGAGTTGAACGATGTCTGATGTAGTGTTCAAACGGATCCAACATTGCATAACAACGTTGGTCAACAGTGAGTTGGACAATGTTGAATGGGGGTATTCCAACGAATCCAACATTGTTGGTCCAACAGTGAGTTGGTCGCGGTTAGATGGGATGTTCAAATGAATCTAACATCGCCCAACAGTGAAGTAAAAAAAAAATTTCTTGAATCGATATTTACCTACAATCCTTCACACTTCGCCTCATTATTCCCAGAGGTATGTACGATCAAAACAGTCATTCTAGTACAATCACATGTTAGGCTGATACAAACCATACCAACTTTGCATTTGGATATGTTTTACCTTGTAGTAATTTTTGACATGATCTATATTTCAAAGCTAACTTTCAATCAAACTTACCTTTGGTGTCAAGTTCCGCAGTACAAGCCATGTGGACATGGGATTGGCACCCTTCAGCGGACTGCTGCTGGCCTGTGTGGATGGAGTTGAGCCTGCTGTTGACGTCACTGCAGCCTTATTTAGTTCCTGTGCACTGGGGATGGGCTGAGTGGAGGACCAAGAGCTAATACCAAGATTTGGCCTCTTGGAGATTTCTGATGGGCCAGGAAGGGTGCTCTTAGTGTTAATGGCACTGGTTGCCATGGACGTGGCTGCTGGCGACACCGATGAAGTTGCACCTGGGGTAGGTCCACCAGGTGCTGCCCATGGCTGTGGGACTGGGTTGAGAGGACTGAATGGTTGGGCACCTTCCTGGTTGTGACTCCAGGGTGTGTTTCCTACAAATCCAAAGCGGCTAAACTGAAAGTCTGACTTCCCAGAGTCATCAGTTGCACCAATCAAGTTTTTCAGCCAAGCAGGTTGCTCTTCTTCAGCCCCTGGTGAATCTGATCCTAAACCTGGGGGAGGTCGTAATCCAGTTGCTGCTCCTGAGCTAGGGGTAGTAGACTTGTTTGCATTAGTTTGAAGTGCAGAGAAAGCGCTCTTATCGCCCGGAATTTGCCATGGAGAATCTAGTCCAAAGTTCAACTGGTTCTGTCCACTGAAAGATGAATTACCTGGCATTGGAATCTCGGGAAAGGGGGAAATGGTAGTACTAGAAACTACAGTTTTGTCCAATGTGTCATCAGACGGCTCAGAAGTTGTAGTTGGCTTAGGCCACGTGTCTGCAGCTGGACTGCCTAGTGTTACATTAGGAACAGAAACAACTGATACTGGGGCTGCTGTAGCAGGAGCAGGAGCAACAGCAGGTGCTGATAACTCCCTCGTTTCCTTTGGCTGGTTTTCTCTGGGACGCCATGGCACACCTGGTTTAAACTCAGGTGGGTCTGCTGACAGTTTGGGGCCTGCATCGACGCCCCATCTGCTCGACACTGGATCAGCAATCCTATTGCGTGTACGTGGGGACAGTCCATTACCCTGAACATCAGTTGTTGATGTAACAGCAGATGTGCTTTGGAGTAGAGAGTCAGATCTAGAGGGGCTATTCCATTGCTCTGTTGCAGCTGGGGTCTGAGTGTTGACTGACAGTGGGCTGGGCTTAAGACTATCAGAAGCTGAACTAACAGACTGTTCTTGAGAGGGTTCGGGCAATAGCGGATGTTTGTACTGCTGCAACCGTGATTGTGGAACTGGAGAAGGCTGCTTGCTGTGGTCTGTATTAGCAGACGTATTTACAACAGCAGGTGGAAGTGTTTCTTTGGGCGCAGTTGTTTGGTTCTGGGGTTTTTCCTCAATTTTATTTTGTTGCTGTTCATTTGGCACCTTTTCACTCTGTTGTTGTTGTTGTTGCTGTGGCTGCTGCTGTTGTTGTGGTTGTTGTTGCTGCGGCTGCTGATTCTGTTGCTTATTAGTGGCCACAGTTCCCTTTTGTGGTTGTGCTGTTGTAGCTTGCTGAGTGGTAGCTTGTTGTGCCTGTTGCTGTAATGTTGGAGGTGAGCCTGCTGGGAAGCGACTGGGCAGCGGCTGCTGCTGCTGTTGCAGTACCTGTTGTTGCATCTGTGCAATCATGAGTGCAATCTGTTGTTGCTGTTGAAATAGCTGTTGCTGTGGCACAATTGCCGACTGTCCGTGTTTCTGTCCAAGGTGTTGCTGGGCAACCGACTGTGCTGCAAGCCTTTGTTGTACCATTTGTAACTGTGCGATCTGCTGTAGAAGCACTACTTGCTGTGGGGTGAGTTGTGGTGGTTGCAATAGTCCCCCCTGAGCCATGCGAAGCTGTTGCATATGAAGCTGTTGTTGCATTAGCTGTTGCTGATATAATGGATGAGTGATGGGCTGCCTGATGGGAGCCTGGACTCCAGCTCCCAGTTGTACTGCGCCAGCATTCACACGTTTACTGTTCTGAGTGGGAGATACTTGAACCGTGGATGGCTTAGATGCGAACTGAGGCGGGGGAGTATCTGTACATTTTGAATTCTCTGGAGCAGATTTTGAATCAGATTGTTTGTTGTTGCTTTGTTTAGCGTTTGCGTAGTTTTCAGTTTTCTTTGTCTGAGTATTCGAAGTGTCTTTCGTTTTATCCGAAGAGATGCTATCCTGTGAATTACTATCATTTTCTGAATCCTTGATTAGAGACGAATAATTTAATCCAGCATTTTCAGGCTGTGAACTATCAGTTTGTGTCTGCTTAAGTTCTGGTTGTGAAGATTGCGATTCTTTAGTTTGTTCTGCCTGCTGTTGTTGCTGTTGCTGCTGCAGTTTTCGCCGCTGTTTCCGGTTCAGTTTAGGCTGCTGTTGAGCAATACGTGCGGCCTCTGCGGGGTCAGGTTCTTTTGTCATGCTGGGTACCACTGGGAGGGCTTCCTCACTGCCCACAATGTTCAATGACAACAGGTCCCCTTATACCAAGGAAAACCAGCAAACAATTAGTATATGAAGCCTTCTAGACCACAGTTTCATTGACTAATACTACAACACTACAATATTTTATTATTTTCCCGAGGGGATGTTCACTAATCCATTACAAATGAAAAATTTAAAGCTATTGAAGCTATTGACGCTATTTAAAAGCTATTTAAAGCTAATAAAGAGAAGAGGACACTGAATTGGCTAATGGCGAAGTGAAACCTTAGTCAGTACAAAAACAGCGCACTTTCGATATATGATTCACTTGTCACATCAAAGGTTTTAGTATGAGTACCAGGGATTAAAGAACATATTATTCCTTTGTCTGTTTATGAATCACTGGACTCTATTTTCCAGAGTCTCAAACTTAAGACCATTGTATGTGAAAAATGGAGCATATATATAATGAAAATGACGTTTTGTACTTTGTCTTTACAAGTGTCATTATTGCCTATTATGAACTTCTCTTACAGTCAGGTAGAAAAGAGGTATACATCAACGTGATGGCTATGCCTTTGTTGATTATGTTATATAAATAAATAAATAAACCTGTTAACCACTTTAGTAGGTAAGGGAGGGAGTAAGGGGGGTAAAAAGGTAACCAAATGATTACAACTGTTCAAACGTTGCATACATTGAAGGATTACACTGTTTGTACCACAGAACTGCTCATGTATTGATAAGCTTGTGAACCTACCAATTGCACTCTCGATGTTCATATGGTTGCTTTTCAGAGCCTTTTCAGCATCTTCTTGCTGCAAGGATAAGATCAATCTCAGTTTTATCCTCACCCTTAACATGTACATATCACGTGCAAATGAGTGCATCATTCTTGCAGTTACAGAACTGCTGGAAGAGGTCAAGTTGAGTGAAGACACACGTTTAGTCTTGCCCTTGTGCTTCAAGCACAGCTTCATGTGCAGTACTTGCAAAATTACACCCAAAACAACATTAATATGACAACTGACGAATCATTATGGCATCAAGAGAATGATATTATGTGACAATGATATTGTGTGACAATGATATTGTGTGACAATGATATTGTGTCTCTAACACGTTTCCTTGATATTTGTTCTTTAAAGCTGACCTTAAAACCCATATCCAGAAGCTGTTTCAGTGATCTGCTAAACCAGGCATTGCTGTCTTGTACACTGGCAGGTCTGGGGACCTGAAAAGATACAATATTCCTCAGCCACAATGCACTGTTGTAACAAGCATTCCAAGCGATTAGCGACTATGGTATACTGAATAGCATTTCTGAATAAGCTTGGGTTAAGCAAGCATGTGAGTGCATAAAGTTGAAGCGAGTTCAAACCTGTTAACATCACCTCTCATGCCCTCTAATCAACTTTCATGCGACTTGAACTAAATGTTCTAAACATGTCTGTTATAGGACTGGCACAAATGTTTATTGAAACTCTACCCAACCAGATGTTAGGCAGAGTTGAACAAAACATTTGCCAAACACTCAGTTCTCAGGCTCATGAGATTGTGGTTTAACACTTCAACACATTGAAGGTGAGGTGGTAAAAGCTCTTCTAATGAAACTCAGTGATTTGTTTGGATGCAAATATTTGAACATTTGTTCCCACGGCTTGATATTTTCAATTAAAGTAAAGCAGAACATTTCCCTCGGTGGACAGTCAGCTGTGGAATGTGGTGCGCAGATTATAAGTGCTATAAATAAACACCAGATTCTCTCAGCAATTAACAAGTCACCTGGAAAACGTAGTTTAGTTGAATCCCATTAGTGCTCTCCAAGCTTTGAATAGGATCCTTAAAAATAACAAAGAATTACTTTCAAATGAAAAGCCGTTTAATTTATTTACTATGCTCCTCTGCTTCATTACTTACAAATCGTTAATACCGAAATTGACAGAAACTAATAAAATCAGCAACATGTGTCCCAAGCCACTGATGTTTATCAGGTTGGCACATATCTCAAATTATGTGGCTGACAAAGTCACTAACAATTTAAAAATTCCTGAATGGGATGCCAGTGAATGACAGGCTACCCACAGCATTCTCCCTCTAAGTTACAGAAAACAAAGTCTGGACTGCACACTTTATGAAGGCTTATTAAGAACCAACACAGTAACCAATGGTTGTCATAGGGGAGTGGTCAACCCTGAGACTATGAGTCAACTTCAGACAGGATTCACATGGAGAGGGGTGTGAACACTCGGGAGCCATGCATCAACTCCAACCTGGGCCCAAGAAAGATGAGTTACAGCATCTTTGTGACCTGGAAACTACGTCAAGATTGCACTGGTAATGCTGGTGGGCAGAACTCTTGGATTAATCTACAAGCATCACATACAAGTTTCTTGCTTAAATAATTTGCCAAACCTGAAAGAGATCACTGGTTTAAGTTAGCTGGCCATCATATCCATTGAGTATGCTATTCTACAATAATTATATAATTCCACGTATTTTAAATCGAAAAAAAAAATCTGAACACATTACAAACCTTATTGCGCTTAGAGGCTGTTGTCCATCCATCCCATGATCCTTCACTGCCTTCATCCTGATCGCCAGTTTGTCCCCATTCTGGTGTGTTCCCAGACGATTCTAACCAGCCTGACACTTTGTCACTGTCTGATTTCCAGTCAGCCTTGTTGTCATTTTTCACACCACTAGAGCTGGCTGCATTGTCCCAACAGGCAGCTCCAGTGACATCACCAGATGGCGTTCCCCAGTTTGACGTGCCACTAATGTCTCCCCATCCAGTACCTAACTCAGTCTTTGCAGGTGATTTACAAAGCTTCTGCTCTATTGGTTTTGCTACAGTACTAACAGTTTGTGAAGTTGTATTTGTTGAAACTGTGCCCCACTTCGATTGATCTGAAACTGATCGATTAGAGCTCACAGGAACATTGGACCATCCTGATGTGCTGTCTGCAGGAGGCCCACCCCAAGAAGATGATAAACCAGTTGATGTGCTCGATGACACAGCTGTTGTTCCAACTGGTTTAGTTTTTGGTCCTTTTCCAGGAGTTTTACTCCAGCCCTGTGACTCAGAATTACCAGATGCTACAGATTGATTTTCCCATGTTTTTGCTGTTTCAGAGACTACAGTTTTACTTGAAATAGATGAACTGTCCTTCGGTTGATTAGAACTGTTGTAATTAGCTCCTATAAGACCTCCCAACCCCCCTGTATGAGCCCCACCCCACCCCGAGCTTAAACCTCCAAGGTTTTCCTTTGCTGCTGCTTCAGCAGCATCAATTGCTTGGTCAACAGACTCATCTGCAACGTCCCAGTTTTCAGATGAGGATGGGTACACTGCACCCTGCCATCCTGAGTTACCACCAGACAAAGTTTGTTTGTGTTCATTTGAATTTCCTAGAACATTTTGCGAAGAATTAGTATTCACTTTGGAGTTATTAACTGTTGAGAACGTTCCATCTGTACTCGCAACTTTGCTCTTTTCAGAGCTGCTTGCCACAGCTGCATCACTCGCAGCACCCTTTACTCCTACTGTGGGCCAAGAGTCTTTATCAGTGCCGTCAACAACAACTTTATCCCAAACACCTTCTTTGTCACCCCATTGTCTGTCTACCGTTCCCCATTTCTCATCATTGTCATAATTCTCTAGTGAATTTCCCCAACCAGATCCTTTAACTGTTGGTCCATCTGCCCAGCCACCATCATGAACTTCATCAACAAGTCCAGCAAATTCCTTGGATGCAAACCGGTTTGGGTCCTTCTTCTTCCCCACTGAAACAAGCAACACATCATTTTAAGCCACTTAAGTCCCATTTACACGAGCAAGTTTCCTTGACAATGTTTTCCTTGACAAGTTTATTTGCTCATGTAAACAATGAAAAAAGTTGAGTTTTTTGTTGACAGGTTTTGTTGTATAAAACACTAGCATGCCAGCTTTTCAACAAGGAAACTTGACAATGAAAAAACTTGTCACATTTCAACATTTTTATCATTTACACCGGAAAATAAACTTGTCACAGAAGAAAAATGTTAAGGAAACTTGTCATGAAAAAGGAATGTTGCTTGTGCAAATGGGGCTTTATAGTTACATATACATACATATATCAAAATGTTCTTTTAGAAATGTTTTGGTCAGCTTTCTGTAAACTTGTAAATGCTATAAAATCTTGATAGTAAGCATCCAAGCTACACTTTACTGATTTCATTCTAGACAAACTGTCAGAATTGTTCACTCTCAAAGAATGGCTTCAGTGTGGATGTACCAATAGTACATGTAAGTCTCATATGCCCTCCCCTGAGAGGCTCATTTGTTGATATGATAATGAGGCAATGATACTTGCCAATAGTCCAGCTAATAGCCGAGTGTAAGCTAGGTCTGTACGGTAAGTTATGGTCCAACTATTTTCCTTCCTTTTATGAAAAAGTTAAGGAAAAAATGAGGATCCATAACTTACCATATGTGCAGACGAAGCAAACGAGGCTAATAAGATATTAATTTATTAATTATGGCTTTGTTGATGATTTGAGCAAGCAAGGACACGTAAACACACGACAAGGTAAACAAATGACAGCCACTCAAGAGCAAGAGGTCCATATGGCAACTTACAGACCTGATTTTGACCAATCACAGCCGGTGCCATATCCAGAGATTTTGTGGGCGTACCATTTTCAGTATGGTGTGAGGCGAGCATCGATTAAATAAAAAGCATGAGAATGATGGACCTTTCCAAATATTTAAATGTTTGATTTGTGTTTTATTTCTGTAATAAACACACCTGTTATTTCCGAAATTCATAATTCATCTCGCTGAATTTGGGTACTAGAATTTGAGTGCCCATACCAGTATACCAGTATGAAAACCCATCTCCTGCCCTCCGGATACAGCCCTGATAGCATGCAAAATTAACCAGCCATATGATAGTTATTATTACATGTATTAACTGACACTATTCCACTACTTGAATATCATCTACCTGCTGGTTGAGGCTTGGGGGACGCTTTCTGTTGTTGCACTGCCTGATTATTCTGTGGTAATTGTTGTGTTGGTGGTGGTAACGTTTGAATTTGTGGCTGTTGCTGTTGCTGCTGTTTCAGACGTTTCTGGAAGCGTGGAGGAATCTCCCTTGGATACTGCTGTTGATCTGTCCGCTGCTGTTGTTGCTGTTGTCTCTTACTGTTCTGCTGTGTTTATCAGTTGCAGAAACGATCACCATGTTAGTTGCACCTCAATTTACAGCTAGATCCTGACTATATTAATTACATAGAGGATATTACATGGCCACGTAGAGATAAGAGTTTTATCTTTGAGGGTTGACAATATCTTTCAAGAGTGAGCAAAGTGAACAAGTAAGATATATTTTCAACAGGAGAAGATTATCACTTTTATTTTCCTTGTAAATCCTTGTAATTTATGGCTTGGTGAATAATATAATACTATAATTATGTATAGTGCTGGGCGGGGAGCTTTTATTTTAAAAATTATGAAACCCATTGTACCAAAAAATATAATAATTTGAAGTTATAAACTTAACAGAACTTGGGTTTGGTTTGTTGTTCCTCAAACAAATTCACGCTTAGCATTTACAGTGGTTCTGGTTAGCTTTGTGGTCAGTATATATGTAGGTTCAGTCATCATCAATACCCGATAGTCCACACTGAGTAAAACATGAACTGTGAATATTCATGACATTTTCAAACTGGTGCAATTACCTGATTCTTGCTGGCTGCCTTAGCTTGCTCCTCTTTCTCTGAAAATTCAAAGATTACATGTATTCATAATTACAATAATTATAATCTGAAGTTTTTTTGTTTGATTCTATATTCTCGTCCACAACTTAATCCTTAACAAAATCAAAGTTCTATCTCCTATCAGTATAATTATTTCAACGAAATAAAAGTTGTGAGAACACGTTCTAACAAATTATTTCACAGTGCATCACCATGTACTGTGAATTGGACACAAACATTAAGTTTTTAAATTCCTTTTCTAAAATAATTCAAAGACTCTGAAAAAACTTACAGAAATGCATTCAAGCTCAAAAGCTACAGTATACAAAAATAATAAAACTGGGTTA
>JANVCH010024893.1:0-11703 GCA_025505405.1 Epizoanthus rinbou
GGTGGGTACATGTCTAGACTAAACCAGTGTATGGGACATGTCGTCCGTCAGCGTGCACTCTTCAGAGCTTCTTGGCATAACCAGGGTATCATTTTTTTTTCGAAATTTGTGATAATATGTATGGTATACAATTTAAACGTTTGGTCAGTAAATTTACTAAAAGTGCGTAACTTGGACTCAAGTATATATAGTAAGGTATAGAATTTCGAAGATTTCTTGTCATAGGCAAGGCCATAGTTTGTGGGATTTCCAAGTGCTGGGAGACCCTGACCTTGATCTGACTTTCTATAGTGTTGTAATGTGGCCGTCATTACTGTCCGTGAGAATGGCAAGTGACTGTTCATAATTCGCATTAGCAAGAGAAAAACAGGCAATTACTATTGCTGCATCACCCCTGCTGTGATATCAGACATGCACATTTCTATAAATCCATGCCGGTTTGTTTGTGAATAAACAGCTGCTTTGAAGGGGTACCAGTACTGAAGACTGCCGAGTGAATGGCTGGGTTCCTGGATTTATCAATTATTGGAAGGCGACGCGCAAAAAGCCTGGCGTGGGACCACGGTGGCGATGATTTCTGGGCACGGTGCCTGGATGATTTTGGTGCACGGCGCGACCAAATTTATGTCGTGTAACGGTTAGTGCCGATCTTATTTCGGGTACACCGCTACACGTTCCTTTGTCTCTCTCCGTTTCGATCTTATACTCCTGTTTTTCAAGCGCAAAATAGCGACACGGCTCCCCCAAAATGTCGGCACAGCACCTCGTTTTACCAAATATGCTACAAATTACCAGTGAATTTTAGGGATTCCGTGCCAGATTTTGCCCGCTTATCATGGATTATAGAGCTTCATAGATTATACATATTAAAGGGCAATGCGCATGCTCTGTAGTCATGTCAGGAACAAAGCGTTCACAGTCATGAAACATAAGTTGTAAGCTCAACAAGATAGCAAGAAATGATAAAATGGCTATATATTGTGAAAACCGAAGTGTCTAAATACAAGAAGCACAATTTTGACAGCGAATGGATTTAACTTATTTAACGTCTAGCCTGGACAGAAATTAAATTGAAAATTTGTAATCCGTTTTAATCTTCCCCAATTTTAACCATCCATGTTCCTTTATGACTTATCATAATCCCTCTTATGATTTTCTACCACCGTAGCCTGTTATTTTTAGGTTTCCGTTGATTTGTGGAGAATTTCGTACATCGCAAAATGCCTTAACCCTATCTGGGCCGGCTATCAGCTTGAAACTTTCTGACTTTTCCCAAAATTTATTAGCGGACAATTTGACGTGCCAATCATAGCTGTACATACTCCTCTGTTGCCATGGCAACCATACTATGAATGACACTTTTGTCAAAAATCTAACTTTTTCTGAAAATTTAATTTAACTCGGATGTTTTCACATTATAGATCTAGCTTAGCAAAGGACAATTCTGTGTTTTTATGTTAATTTAAAATCAATTAAGGCAAAATTTTGACGTCATCAAAAATCCAAGATGGCCGCCATGAAAAAGAAGATGGCGTCTTTTTTACGTCACATGACGTCATAATTGAATTCGCTAATTGCCAAAATGTACATCCTGAACTAATTAACTAAACTACAAATTACGGCTTTGCTACCATTTCTAATAAGAAAATTAAAGAGGGGGAGGGGGGCGATTCGGCCCCCTCGCCAGATTGTGTTAAATAGCCGTAACAGAGCCCCTTTAATATCTGTAAGTCTTGGTTCTCAATTCTTGTATTTGTTATGCGTTTCTCCGGGTGCTTCTTTTTCTAAATATTTGTATCCTAAAAGACTGGCAGTGTTTTTATGATCAGGATACGGGAGGTTGTGCTCTTGTAATCTCGTAAAATTATCATATCTATTTAATTTTCTACTGTGAAACACCTCTGGACATTTTGGCAGCAGCGGTATACAAATATAAATTATAAGAACGGCTAATTATTATTATTATTCTAAGGCGAATTTTAAGCATATAAGCCCCCCCGGGGGGGGTACTCCATAGAGTGGGCTATACGGGGAGGCGCCACCCGGAAGGGTGCCTTGTTAAAGCTCCAAGTATGGGAAAAGGAGTGCAGCCTTTGTCTGGTAATATGAAAGGGGTACCATTTCAATCAAAATTGGTATATCCAACACTAACCCGAATCTTAAACGCAATAAGTCAGTCCAAAGCAGATAATTTGCACTCTCTAGCTATAACTGAACTAAAGAGCGATGATCTTTATTAACTAGAATTGTTGTTGTTGTTGTTGTTGTTGTGTTTTCCAGTTCCAAACGAATCATAGCCAACAGCTCATAAATTCCTAATTCCGCCACCCCCACGCAATTGCTCCATCCTTTTTGGAAATGTCAAACATTCCAGAATAGCAGAGTGCTATAGACTTGACAGTGATGTAGGGAGGTAGAAGAACTTCCTAAACCCCAAGGTTTTCACTGCACCCAACACAGATATAAGGATTTTGTAGAAAGAAGCCATAGCCGCTTGCATGTAGTCTTCAGTTCGGCTTCACGTTAGTACGTACGTATATATTATGTATCTATCATTTATTATATGTAGTTTGTCATTTTGTGCCATCACACAGGTTTAATATGAGTCTTCTTGCTCTGGTCGTGACCGCCACCAAGTTTGCTCCCAAACCTCCAGAGTGACAGTCGCCATAGCAACGGTGCCAACATAAGACTGACTGACGTCACACTAAGAATAATGAGGTAAACCTGCAAAGATATTGCACGTAATGAATATTTGAATATAGCTATGAGGGGATGAATCATTTATTATCTGATTTACAGTAAAAACTGAAATAATTTTTCCTCGATATTTCCCCACGAGATAACGTATTTCATTAATTACCTCTTGTTATATACGGATTTATTTCTTCAATATTCAATTTCAATATTAAAGATTTGATATTGAAACGGATATTTGAGCCAAAATAGCTATTTTACAAACCAAAATATCCATTTTACAAACCAAAATATCCATTTTACAAACCAAAATATCCATTTTAGAAACGTTTTCCATCCTTTAGCAACTCTCATATAAACAGCAGCCTGCGACACAGTTGAAACTGTTTGCAGGCTATGTATACAGTAGCAATGTAAATCGACATACAAACGTTTGTACAAATTTGAAATAAAGTACTACGCAACTGCAAAAGAGTACAGTTAAATAGGTGAGTAAAAGAATTCCATGTTCATGTAAGAAATACGCGTAAAGAATACTGAAGCAGGAAATTGAAAAAAGAAATACAAAAATCTATCCGTGAGCTTATGTTGTGCGGTCCACGAGCTGTCGGGTTGACTCTAGCAGACATATATTATATATAAGTTATTCAAAAATACACAACAGACAAACTCGTTCATCAACATTAGATTTTTGTTGTCGCCGTCTTAACTGCATTACAGAAGGTGGCCAGCCTTTTGGCGTAAGGACATTTATAGACTGGAATAACATTTATACGACATTAAGAAGGCATCGTCTGTAAATACATTTAAACGCAAGCTTTTTAGTAATTTCTTTAATCGTCAAAAGGCCGCCTTCGGTTTATTTCTATAGATCTTAACTTGTAATTTCATATGTAATTTAGTATCTTATAATTTCTACTTAGTTCAAAAATTGCAATAGTATTGTCATGTATTAATTTGAAGCATTGTGAAAAACCTAGTCTTATCCATGTCGAGGGCCACGAATTTATCAGTTTTAGTATTGTATTGTATTTAACAGTTATACAACGAGCTTGAATTTTATATCAGTGATTAACGATTACCACTAATATCAAACAAAAGCGAGTTGTATAACTGTTTTAGTAGAAATGTACCGTGATTTATTAGCACAAAAATAATGAAGGTTTATATGAAAAATATAAATTATAATTTTATTTTTAAAATAATTTCGTGAACATTTCTAGTACTTAAGAACGCGCGCGCTGTGCACCGATACGTAATCGTTGACTATCGGTTAATAGCAAACGCTCAGAGAACCAATCAAATGCGTCCATTTGCAATAGAACACGGCAAATTTCTACTAATGTATTGTATTGTATTGTATATTGTATTGTATTGTATTGTATCTTGTATTGTATTGTATTGTATTGTATTGTATTATATTGCATTGCATTGCATTGTATGTATTGTATTGTATTGTATTGTAATGTATTGTATTGTATTGTATTGTATTCTATTATATTCTATTGTATTCTATATTGTATTGTATTGTATTGTATTCTATTCTATTTTATCATTTTCTATTCTATTCTATTCCAATCTACACTAAACACCGATCTATATTGCAGGAAAATCCGTTGCCAGAAGTCATGGTTGTCGCTACGGGCTTGTTCAGCGCAGATTCTGAGGTCTTCACGCGAGTGTTGTACTACAGCCTGGGATCGTTGGCGATCTCTCTTATTCTTGGATTCACGTGGTCACTGTATCGGCGGCAGCGCAGCAAGAAACATAATCGCGTTCTAGGTAACTTAATATTTTAGCTCAAATAACTTGTATTTTCGAAGAGTTTCTTTATGCAAAAATCTACATTTCGCACATTCTCAAGTCGCATAAAGTATACGTTGCCATAGCTTTCCTACGAATTTGTTTATTACGGTGACTTTAGGTTCCAAAGATGTCTTTTCAGGTATATATGCCCGGGGCTTCGATCGTTCAGTAGGCTTTTTCGTGGGCATATTTTCGGGAAGAAACATATTCGGGGGAGAGGGGAAGTGGTTTTTCATCTTGATAATAGCTACATTATTACACATATTATAGCAATTGAACTTTTTTGGGGGGGGCTTGTCTTAACATTACTTTTGTGTCTTAAATATTTTGCCTATTGAGGGGTTCTTGTGTAGTGTAACTCGCCTGATTTCCGTGCCCATCTGTCTTACAGAACTAGTAGAACCCGATAAACACACAGCCGTTCTCAAAACAGAAATGGAATCACTTGTGAAGGAATTCTATGCAGCTATGATGGAGCAAAAGTTGAGTTCGGCGAGGCTTTTGGCGTCTGTCAGGAGGAGGAATGTGACAAGGAAAAGTAGAAAAGTTGCCCATAGCGACCAATGTCTTTCTGAATTTTAATTTCTGTGTTACCGCGAATATTCTCCCCCCTGGACATTTCTCCCAACCAATCTCGGTCGCCCAATTTCTAGATTAAATACCCGCATGTTGCATTTCGCTTCTATCCATGCTGGCACTGTATCATGTGTAAAAGTCGTGAAGAATTTTCGTTCCCTCCCGAGCCATCCATGATTCCCTTTCATAGCTGGGTCCTACAGAAACAGACAGTTGGTGCTGAGCCCTCGCGCTTCCCGACCAAACCTTGTCATCATCCTCCATCGATCTCCGTTGATCTTCAGTCGGCCATCGTATTAGCACCTGCAAACATTAGGTCCCAATCCACACTCTCCCCTCTCCCGATTCCATTATATATTGTTTTCCCCAGGCCCTTATAGTTTGCTTTCTCCACACGATGCTCTGCCGTGCTGACGTCCTTTGTTGGTATTGAGCCCGGAGGTCCTGGGGAGGAGGCTATATCGCGATAGCACAAGAGCACTTATATTATCATCCTATACACATAATATACAGGCCAATTGAGCCCCACTGAGGCAGGCCCAGGAGTAAATCAGTCAGCCCCACCACTCCCCCCTCTTCCAGGGCATTTTTAAAGCCATTCCCTAGTGTCAAAGTATAGGCGAATTTTTGCTGACATAATATTTATCAACAAACCTTTTCAAATCCAAGCATTTTTGAACATCTGAAGAGAGAAGCCTTTGTTGCAAGTATCTTTGAACATCTGAAGAGAGAAGCCTTTGTTGCAAGTATCTAATCATAAACAATTGAATTCAACAATAACAGTATTTATGATTCGCATATAAAAACACAATTTTAGCTTTAAAAAGAGCCGAAATGTTGAATTCGACTCCTAAAACCCCCCACCTTAAATTCACGCACCTTCCTTGTCCATCTGGGGCTGATAAAGCTCCAGAACTTGACCTATACAAATTTACACTCAGGTTTGAATACTGTATTTATTGCACGTTGTCGTGAAAAAACTTGATAAAAACGATATTAAAATGTTAGGACGTCCCAACAGTTTAACCTCGTTTTTATCAAGGCAGAGACAAACTTGATTTTTAATAGCTTTTTATCACTATGCCTTACTGCAGTTTTAACATTTCTAAAGGCTTTGCCATTTTGATACATATCGTTTATGCACAAGTATCTGAGACTATCGCTGAAGTACGTGTCTTCCAATAAAGGAGAAGCCCCAGAGTTGTTTGATGTTGTTCTTTGGGGATTTGAGGTTAGTAGCCCTACCTGTAAGAAGAATTAGAAGGTCGGTGACTGAAAGTAGAATTCGTGCAACGAACGGTCAAACCGTTAGAAGAAAATCGATCCAAAATTCTTTCACTTGCCATTCGAGATCCCAATTTAGCCATCAGCACGAAGCCAAAGACTTTCTTAATCCACTGTATCGACGACAATACCATTGCATTTCAAAAAATCTCGAGTATCGAAACATTAAAAAACACTTCCATCAAACACTTCAATTCGACGACGTTCTGCACCGCTATCCCAGGTCCAAGTGATTCAAATTCAAAATTCGCAACGACAATTCACACACACTCTGGGGAAGGGTCCAAGTGATTCAAATTCAAAATTCGCAACGACAATTCACACACACTCCAGAGTGGGCAGCGGCCAACTGTTCGACATTTCTGACCAATGGGCACGTACCCCGGCTCGGGATCGTTTTGGCATTTCATTGTTTCCTCTCGGTGCCGATTGGTCAGAAATGTCGAACAGTTGGCCGTAGAAGGGGGTAGAAATAGAGAAGGAGCAGCAGCTACTGACACTGAAATAAGGGAGGAAGATTGGCGTGAAGTCTACACTGCGCCACCTCATTTGCCTTTATTTTGATTTATTTTTTACTGATGATATATGGGATATCCTTGTTGCTGAAACAAACAGATATCAAGCACAATAATTTTTGAAGCAGCAAGACAAGCACAAAGGTGAATGGTGTGATACTACCAAAGAAGAGATGCAGGCATTTGTTGGTATTCTCATACTCATGGGAATTGCTCGACTGCCATCCTTTGCGCAGTACTTGAGCTCAAACATTTTTACTCACATTTGTGGTATTGCAAATGTTTTAGCAGATTGCGTTTTTTGCAAATTTGGCGTTATTTTCATTTAGCTGATAACGAGGCTTTGCCTAAGAGAGGGCAGCCAGGCGATGACAAAATAGGTAAAGTTAAAAACGTTTTGTCTTGCCTTGCAAAAAATTGTGAAAATGAGTATCGGCTCGATCGCGAACTTGCAATTGATGAAACTATGGTTGCACACAAAGGACGTATTTCCCTGAAACAGTACATGAAAGCCAAACCAGTCAAATGGGGAATTAACCTTTGGGTTTTGGCTGAATCAAAGTCAGGGTATGTCTACCGCTTCCAAGTATATAAAGGAAAGGAGAATGGACAGGCTGAGCGACACTTGGGACGACGCGTTGTGCGAGATTTGGTTGTCAATTTTGATGGCTTCGGACACCATGTGTGCACGGACAACTACTATTCTGACCCTCACCTGTTCATTGAACTATTCAAGAGAGGCATTTATGCCTGTGGAACAATTCGATCCAACCGAATCGGATTCCCTAAAGCACTTGTTGTGACAAAGAGGGAAGAGGCAACACTGCCAAGAGGCAGTTACAATTGGCTTGCATTCAACGAACTGCTGGTAACTTTGTGGTTTGACAAGAGGCCAGTGTATTTGATTTCTGCGATTCACCCTCCTTATGTGAATAATGTGCCAGGCCAGCTACAATAAGTTATTCGCCATCAACCTGATGGCACAGAAATTCATGTCCCCTGCCCACCGGCAGAGTTTGACTACCAAATGCATATGCGAGGAGTTGATCATGGTGACCAGGTTATGAAGACATTCAATGTAGCCTGGAAAAATTTGTTTAGCTATGGCCTGGAAATAATCGATAGATAGATTGATAGATATTTTATTAAAACCATTACATAAGCAGCCATAAGGCTGAATTGCGCAATTAATTAAAAAGTAATTTAATGTACACATTTATATATATATATTTGAAATTGTAAATATAACTAATTAAAGATACCTAAAATGTACAATGAATGCATACACCCAAGTACTTACTTGTAGTAAGTGTTCTCAGAGCAGGGGTTGAACACTTGGATGACAATGAACACATGCTGAAAGTGTGATCTAATGTTCTTGGGGGTGAATGGTAGTGCACCAGGCTCTTGAAACACAATCGTCACAATATCATTGCCAATGTGTCGTTTCCGTAGCAGCTGCAGGAAATGAATAATATCAGCCTTAAATTAATATGGAGTTACTTAATATTATTTTACCATTATTTAACATTATGTATTACTCTATTTAGCATGATTAGTATTTGATAGTTCCAGCTTATATTGTTACTCGTAATTAGATTTAATTAGTACATTGTAATACATTTAATACTTTGTTCACTTCTATTTTAACTAACTAGTAGTTTCTAGCTTTGTAAAATAGCTTTTGATTAGGGACCGGTCATTATTTACATGGAGCACGGGGTAGGGCAAGAAGTATATGGTACATGAGATATGGGACAGGATTGAATTGTTTTCCATAGTTATACTGAATTAATTGTTGGTATCTGCTATCATTTGAATATATTGCTATAATTTGTACATAATATAAACAATAGAGTCATAGATTTGAAGGAATTTGCCTTCCAAACCTGTACAGATATTTCGAAAATAATGGAGAAGTCAGCACACAGTTATATATCCAACCCCATATTCTCTGTTAATAATGGCTGGTCCCTTAGAACAGTATTTTAGAAGACCACAAGTTTGTTTGTACTTTTGTACTATTTGGTGTAAACACACTCTGACTAAAGTTTGACTGATTGATTGGTTGATTGATTGAATAATTGTACACATTAACTTTAATAAACCTTTACAAAATGCATAGATATGCAAGCATACCACTTCAATGTCTAATAATAATAATAATAATTAATAATAATAATAATGACATCACCCAGACAGCATATCCACAGAGTGGCTCTTCATCCGCTGGGGGACCAATGGCTTACCATCCCTGTCCAAGGACGAGCCACTAGAGCAGAATTGACAACTTGCACCTTTGGTTTAAATGTTTGAAGTTGCACCAAATTTCACATCTCTTGGGCTTTGGTATGTATCAGAAATTACAAAACAGCTTGATACCAAATTAACAATAACCATCAGTAAGCCAGTAACTTGTCCGACTGACTCTAATCTCAAAGACTAAAAACATTTCTGGTCAAGTACCTGTTGCTTGTTGTTAGGAGTCCATGGCAACAGGGTTGAAACATGGAACATGATTTCTCTGCCATGGAACTTTGTGTAGCATGAATACTTCCCTGTGGAGTCATCTGTAATCACATACAGAGCATCATATGAATTTAATAGTTGACAGTGTACAGCCTAGAACCCTTTAGGGATCACTTCCAAGTTACGAGGGAGCTCAGAATGGCTGATACAGGTCAAAATCACAGCCAAAGGTCAGTAATAACAAAACTGACCTTGACTGACAACAGGGGTCATATGCGTAGGTCACGGTAAATATCCAGATTCTTCCAGGAAAATTTCCAGGAAATATCAAAGTCTGTGGGGACTTTTCAAGGACACTATGCAGGAAAAAGTTACCTTATACCCCACCTATATGAGATCTAACTGCACTTTTCCCCACTTTTCTCCAGACTGAACATTTTGCATGCCAAATACATGTACTCCCTTTGTCCTTCTGTAACCATGGCTTGAACTCCTCCTGTTTGAGGCACTGTTCTTGGAAATGATAGCCATATCAACAGCAGAGCACTTGCATACAAATTTCAAAACAACTTCAAATATTTTTGCTGGCAACAGCCACAGAACAAAAATAAATTATTTAAGCATGATCTGAATGGTGACACAAATGCAAATGGGATATTGTAGCAAGAACCCATGTTTCCCTACTTTATCTAAAGCAGCCAGCACAATATCTATAGTAGACAGTGAATTCCACTAGTTGCTGACTCATGAAATCCTACAAATACATATGCAATGTAGGCAAAGTTGAAGTGTTAGGGTTGGATCTGGGGCTGTGGAAAATAATTATATTATAACAAACCAGGTGAAATTTGATCAAATTAGTGTAAATTATTTTCATTAAATTCTATAAAATATTCAAGCTTACTTTTGTTGTCCAGCTGAGCTCTGTAACCTTCAAATCCTTTCAGCTCAACACGCTTTCCAATGAGATCAAGAAACTCATCAAATGCAGGTCCTCCACTCTCTATAACAACATAACATAGCTTGTCACTTCTGAAACTTGCACTAATTAATGTATACATGTACATATTACATTTAACTGGTTTTCTATGAACTCTAATGCACTCTACATTTCCTGCATCACAGGCAAACAAAGAAAACCTTAACAATGAGAAAACATAATTTATACAATATAAAATCCAGTAGGTAATTTCTGTCCTGATATCTCTTGACTGACTCTCCCCTTCCTGTTTCTCAGACACCTGACTCTCCCCTCCCCTGTCTCTCACCTAATGCTTCCCTCTCCTGTCTCTCACCTAATGCTCCCCTCCCCAGTCTCTCACCTGACTCTCACCCCCCATCTCTCCCTCAATCTCCTTCGGATGCTAAAAAAGTATATTCAAGCATTTTGTTTTAGAGTATCTGTGAACAGTCTCTAAAAAGAAACACACAGTCTGTTTTGGTTTTCACCAAATAAATATAATCGTTTCATTTTATTTCATCTAAACTTTTTCCAGTAGTAGTACCATGTGCTGACTTGTGTGTCTGGTGAAAAATATGTGGGATATGTGTTTTGGCCCACTCTGTAATTCACACTCTTACAATATATTTTATGTACTTACGATTGTTGTACATCTCCTCTTCAGTGTTCTGGTTGGCTTTACAGTAAATAACACCAACTTTGTACTGGTTTGTCAACTGGGGAAACACAAGTGTTGATAGTAAACGTTAATACATAATTAATGTTAGGATAGCACTCACATGAAAAAACATTGAATGATGATAAACTGTGCATGAATGTGTTTAATAGTACATCATTGTAACTATCAATACCAGTCCTCGTCACTCTCCACAAGAAAGTTTATCTACTGTACTTATCTGTAAAGTCCGGTTCAAATAGATGCAACCTTCTCCAATATGTTAGTTCAACAATGTTGGATGGTGTTTGTTGGGAAGACATTGATTTTTTCTGTTAAGCATGCACTCTCACCATATTTATCACATATATGGCACAATCTAACAATGAATCAAATGTGCATGTGCACAAGACAAAAATGTTGCTCAATGTTGGATGGAAAATTTGAACCGAATCGAACTTGATCTGACATTGTCCAACAACATTCAATATCGTCCAACATGGTGTTCAAATGGATCCAATATGTTACATCCAACAATGTTGGAAGGTGTTGGACCAACACTGTTGGAAGGTGTTGGACCAACATGTTGGATCTGTTTGAATGAGCCATAATGAGGACACATTGTCTCTACTGTAACACTGAAGCATCTCTGACTGTAATAATTATTTTTTTACTCAACTTGATAAAATCTCTGGAGAAC
Source organism: Epizoanthus rinbou (assembly GCA_025505405.1). Classification (NCBI taxonomy): domain Eukaryota; kingdom Metazoa; phylum Cnidaria; class Anthozoa; order Zoantharia; family Epizoanthidae; genus Epizoanthus; species Epizoanthus rinbou. Next base: position 11,664 of record JANVCH010024893.1, read on the forward strand.
AAAACGACTGGAGCTTACTACACAAAAACAAAAAAATCTG
>JANVCH010025004.1:0-11701 GCA_025505405.1 Epizoanthus rinbou
TGGTCGCTGGGAATCTTTCTTCATTATTATAATTCCCTTAGTAACAGCCGATTTCTTGACGTCGCAGGTCCCTTAAAGCAGAGGAAATCAAGCACAGCTACAGTCAAATCTCTATTAAGTGGATTTCAACGTCAGTTGTCAAATCCCCTATACATTCTCACTATGCTACAGTACTATAAAGTTCTACTTCTATTAAACCTCTATTAGCTGGGTTAATGACCTATGGTAATGGATTAATATATACTGCGCACTTTCCATGGGAATATGTTCAAATGCACAGTACAGAATCACAGAGATCGAACAGAAAGCACTGAATGCGCCGCAGACTGCCGCTATACGGTCCATGCGTGATTCCAATATATAGTAACCTTTAGAGTAGAGAGGGGGTGACAGACCACAACACCGGCTAAGTTAACCAATAGAATGATCGATTGACTAGACCAACGGCTTAACGTCCATGTCCACGGACGCAAGCTGTAAAACATAATAAGGCATTCAGTATGGCTAAGAGAGAGTAACAAATGCAGTTTTGGTCATAAAGAGAGGAGCCAACAAAAATATGAAGCGCTTTTCTTGGAATACGTTTCATAGATGAACATATCAGGCAGCCATTGAGTTTTGTTCAATAACAAAATAATCTTGAAACATATCTTTTCATACACTTGTGCGGACAATATGTATAAAAAAGTGCGTGGAATAAAATTTATGAAAAATGTAACTTGCACAAGTTATTTTCACTTTTATATTTTTGTGACGTCACAATGATATGGACGATGATGTCATAAGCTCTACCACTATGTTCTCTGGCTAGTGAGGAACATTTCCACGAAATTATAACCTCTTCAAGTAAGTACTGATGCAAAAAACGCAAATTTGACGTTCCTTAGCAACGAACTTTTTCTTTTACTTCAGTGCCTTGTGCGCAGTTGCGTGGTCACTAGCTCATTCCGCGCCACATCGAGACGTGGTGGCCTGGACCCGATTGTTCGAAAGTCGGTTAACGTTAACCAATGGTTAAGAATTTAGCTCACGATTGGGTTTACTTCCTTACTGACTGAATTGTGCTTTCATGTCGGGTTTACGTAATTGTGTTTCTGAGGAGTATTTCAAAATTATTTTATAGGCACCATATAGGCACCGTATTCCTAGATGAAGAAATGAAATTTAATATTTGGCTTAACCACTGGTTAACGTTAACCGACTTTCGAGCAACCCGGGCCTGGTAGTTAGCGCCTCAGACTTGAGACCAAATGGTTGATGGTTCGAGCCTGGCTGCTGGAACTCGCATCGCGTAATGTCCTTGGTCATGCAAGACATTTACTCTGATATGTGCTTCTTTTCACCCAACGTGTATAAATGGGTATCTGGCAAATTATTGGGGGGGGGTAACCAGACAACATGCTGGGGGTAACCCTGCGATGGACTAGCATCCCATCCTGGGGGGAGTAGTAATACTCTCAGGCGCTTCATGCTACAGAAACCGGAGTTAAGCGCTGGCTCTGATAAGCCATGTTGGCTTCTTCAATCCTAGATAAAATCCTGGGGGATAAGCCTGAGATGGACTAGCATCCCATCCAGGGGGGTGTAGTAATACTCTCAGTCGCTTAATGCTACAGAAACCGGAGTTAAGCGCTGGCTCTGATAAGCCATGTTGGCTTCTTCAATCCTGGATTGAAGGCAGACTTTATGTTGCTTTAGTGCCCATTCGGCGAGGGATTTACAATATTTCGACAAGGCTTAACCGCTTTGTCACGAATTTTGTACAATAGTAACGGAAAGTAAAACGCTTACAGTTTTGACGTACTATTGCAAGCTAATAAAAAAAATAATGAAACAGGCAGCATTGGGGGTCTTCCGCCAAGTCCTTGACACGCATAGACTGTTGCAGATTGTCAGTGTGATTGTAGGGTCTTCTCACTCGTCCGGGCGAGTTGCTCAAGGGATTGCTGTCAGTAAAGCCATAATTAACACGATCTTTCCGTTTATTGCGAAATAATGGTGTTCGAGTTCTGCGTTATTGCTCGCAAACTGTAAGGACGGTGTTATTGCAGTCTCGTAAATCCAATGTGAAATATTTAAGTACTTTTTAGTTTTTAGCTTTTAGCTTTTCTATCTTGTTTTTTTGTGATCACAAAATAAGTATCTTGAATGAGAAAAATTATAATTACCATCCGTACGTTTCCAAGTAATTAATGGTTTTTTGTCTCTTCGAAATAATTGGTCAATTTTCAGATACCACAATTACTCTGGTCTGTTGGGTACACACATTTCTCCTGCTAGTTTTCCTTACTTTAATAGGTTTGCGAGTCTTGATCTCGCTTCTTATAATCAACGGGAGGGAAATGAGGAAATCATAATTCAAAATTGAAATTTCTCAAGACTGACACGAGTAAGAGCAGAAAGACTCAGATTATTCAAATGCAAGGCAATCGATGCCCTGGCCATACATTATCATACCACTGTTATTTTCTAATTCATATGAAAATATCACATCTTACCTGAATTAAAATTTTGTTTGATTTCAGTAACAGTAAATTACTCCACCTGTCCGCTTGTTGACTTTCGGAAGTATTAGCAACTCAAGATTTTCAACAAAAACTTTATGAATTATGGGGCGTTGTTTGAAAAATAACAGCTAGGACTGACAGACCCATTATCGCTTATGCTTTGCCGGAGAAGTTAAGAAACGGTTTACAGACATCGACTACTATGGTCGCACAAAACAGGACAAATATTTCTACCTCTTATAAAACTGCGCAAATAAAAAACGTTTCATTATGTGTTGAACAGCAAAGTGAGTGGTACAGAGTGAGCGAAGATGCCGTCTTTGCGTTCGAGACGGTCCTTGTATTGGCTGGCGCATTGGCAAGCTCGATTGTGCTAACGGATTTCTTCAAGCGTCGAAAAGGCGACAAAAGAACAAGTGCTAAGCTTCTTCTTCATCTGTGTTTTACGGATCTGTTGGTGATTATAACAACGGCCGTGAACTGCGTGTTCAAGAAACTCGATTTAGTAAACACCTGCCAATTAATGTTTGGTTTCTTGGTGCTAACGCGATACGCCAGTGTTTTCACGTTAATGGTTCTATCGTTTGAACGCTACAAAAGTCTCACAAGACCGTTTGAGGAAAGGATGCGAAATTCCGAAGTTGTACAATTTATCTTCATATCATGGATGGCGTCTGTTGGCTTCGCTTCACCTCAGTTGATCCCGTCACTGAAATTAGGTCCTTTCGCTTGCATGACGGGAACGGTTGATAAAATTGGTCGGACAATTTATTTCATTTGGTTATTCTTATCTCAGTACTCAGTACCTCTTGTCGTGGTTGCAGTGCTGAATGTTTCTTCTCTTCGATACGTGAAGAAAGAAACAAAACATCACAGTAATGAAAATATTTCATCCTGGAGCAGAAAAGGCGGCCGTAGAAATTCGAAGGTATTTAGAACACTCTTATACATGATCATTATTTTTGCACTGTGCATGTTGCCTCAACATATTCTTATATTCTATACTGAATTTAAGCCAGTTTTGAATATGCAGAATAGAGAACTCAATAGTTTGCTAGCACAACTAGGTTTCTTTGATTCTGTGCTTCTGAACGCTGTTGCAAACACATTTCTGTATGGAGCTGTAAATCGACAGTTTCGATTCACCGCGATCTGGTGTTCCCAGTGTATCAGACCTTCTGATGTCGGCAGAGAAGCTACTGACAAGCATGTGAATATCAGTCTATCGCAAACACGACATTGCAGGGGACATTTATCCATCTCCACCGACACTGGGAAAATTACACCGAGGTACAAAGAAAAAACTGTTCATCAGAAGCGCGAATATGGATCACCCGAACCAAGTTGTGCGAGCGTTGGCGTTTTGCAGCCTAGTGTCGTAGAGGACACGAGATTGTGACGCACAACGCTTTCTATGACGCGAATGACCAACACAAACTCTAGTTTTAGCTTGCTATTATGTAGCACTCTGTAAATACTAGATTTTCATCTGTAATACAGAAACATTTTCATTTTGTGAAGTGAGTTGTACATATCATGAAGATACAACTGTTCACGAAGGAGGACCCGAGGACTTCGATCGTATTTCTTAGATAGTAAGACTGAAATATCATATGTCGGAAGTTTTGTTGTAAAACTAAGTACTTGAGCTAATTAAAATCAAGTTGAAGTGGGAAAGGAATTATATATGGATGTCCACAAATGTATAAGTTTTATATAACAACAAATACAATACTATCGTTAATTTCCTGAGCACTAAACCACTTCTGAAGAAGACAGGGAACCCCGACAGGGAGTCTCTCTGTCTATACGAAACAGCTGCCAAAATCTGTGTTTTAGCAAACACACTGTTTACATCGAAATATCCGATGCGGTACTATTACAGAAATGTGGCAATAATGCGGCAATCTACATTTCAGGAAAGAAGTGACGTTTTTAATCAGTTTTGTAGTAAACCAAGGATGACAAACGTCATTCGGTGTAACTCATATTTTACTCATTGGTAGAAATATATCAACATATTGAGAAGCTTTCATTTGATTTAGAAATGGCAGAAGATCTGATAATTGCGGCACAACACAACTGATTGTTAAGGTGGGTATTTAAAGATATTATAACAGGGGAAAATGCAACTGGAAATGCTGGTTTATTCCCAAAAAATCGCGATTATCCTGAAAAAATCGAATTGTTTTTAAATTACTCTGGACATAAGAGGTTTTATTTGAGATTTATTAAACTACAAAACTGAGGCCAGATGGCGCGAGCAAGCGCGCCGGGGCCTTTTCCCATTATTTGTTCACGGGTATAATCCTCTTAGCGATCTATTAACAGCAACTGAAAACAATACTTTGAACAGAGGAGGAAAGCCCAAAATATCACGGTCTAAGTCGACACTGACTATAGAACCTGATTTGCAACATGCAAAAGGGGAGAAAGAAATGAAGGCAGGTGGTTTTATATTATTCAGTAACCATACGAACCCCTATCATCGTCTCCTGTCATTATAAATTATCTCTTTCCATGCGAGTGGACTTGGTAGAGACTAACATTTGTTCTTGATAATTCCACATTTTGAGCCTCAAGTTGTTAATCGTTCGCGTTTTTTAAAGGCGTTAGCGCTTTGTAGAATCACAACCACGACACGACAATGTTAAGTTGTGGCAAAACATCAGAATAAAAACAGGATACACCAATTATCATATGAGTGCAAAATGTTCTTACCGTAAACGATTATGAAAGTCAAAATGAGGTTTAAAAAGGATGAATATTTAGAAGCTATGTCACTCCTTATAACTCCGACATCACAGAAAAACGTGCTGAATTAAACTGTTATTCGTCCAGCTTACTAGTTATAACTAACTGATAGTCACTCTCAAAGATATTCATGCTGATTAAAGTTTACATGAATCAATCATAAACTAGCCTGAGTTCTGCAGACGTTCCAAGCCTTTGGTTAAGTGGGCTTCAGTCATGAAAATATCTTATTATTGACACTGACCGGGGCGTCTGTAATGCAGGCTAGCATCAAATTAAATCACCATTGAATACTCGAAAACCCCGGCCAAATTTCGCAGAAACTGGTCAACTTGAAATCTGTTGTCAGGAAGACCGAATATAATCTTAGTATACAGTGGTAACTTAAAATATTGAACAAAGTTGAGCTGTTCTAAAATATTATTAACTAAATAAAAATAAAATGACTTATGAACTATGTAGCATTAAGCATGGAGGGGGGGGGGGGGGGGAGGGAGGCGCAAAATGGCGCCAAAATAAAGTGTCTTTCCCTCTAGAACAAGCAAACAAAGTTTCATCCGCCCCTTTATCTCACAGAAATTACATCCAATCTCATCCCCTCCCCTCCTCAATCTTGATTTCCTTACATCGTTCTCGTGGGAATGTCGCTTCCCCCTGCCCGTTCCTTATGATTGACTTCATGGAATAAATAGGTTTTGTTGCATTTTGTCACCGCCAATTTGTTTATGTTTTTGCTTCAGTTGCTACCATCTGCACTTTGCGATATTCAAACCCGCCATTTATGTTTCGTGTAAGTGTTTTTGCTAAATGCTGGGACCAATTACGACACATTAATTATATCTGGCACAAACAACGCGTCAAATCTATGTTCAGGTTCGACCTACGGTTTGGCTTTTCACCTGAATCTCCTCAAGGCGATTCAGGTGGAAAGAAGTTTAGTTCCTTCTTATCTTTCCTTCCTTTACTCTCGCCCTGTTACATGTCACTACATACAATTCAAGGATTGAAGAAGCCAACATGGCTTATCAGAGCTGGTGCTTAACTCCGGTTTCTGTAGCATGAAGCGACTGAGAGTATTACTACTCCCCCCTGGATGGGATACTAGTCCATCGCAGGGTTACCCCCAGCATTGTATCAGGTTTGTCCCACAACAATTTGCCAGGTACCCATTTATACACCTGGGTGAAGAGGAGCACTGTGAGTAAATGTCTTGTCCCAGGTACCCATTATACACCTGGGTGAAGAGAAGCACTGTAAGAGTAAATGTCTTGCCCAAGGACATTACGCAATGCAAGTGCCAGCAGACAGGCTCGAACCAGCAGCCTTTTGGTCTCAAGTTTGAGGGGCTAACCACTGCGCCACCACGTCTCCCACTGATTTAAATTATGACTGTGGGAAATTCGCTAAACAATTCCGGCAAAACAAACTGTTAAAGAACAGTTCACAACTTTCCATGACATTTCAGCTCTGATGGTTTCCCATGACTAGTGTGAACTGTGCCTAATATATATATACCTGTAATCCTGGCTGTCCAGCAGCATTTCCTGATGGTAAATCACCATAGTTACCAGTTGAGCTATCAGTGGAGCACAGAGGTCCACTGTCTCGCCTATCGCCAACACTTGAGATTGTAACTGAACCTGCCCCTTGGCATGCACCGCTTTGACTGAAACTAGAATTCCATACCATAAGCACTGATGCATAAAATGGGGTCTGATACATTCCTTAGCAACCAACCAGCTTGTCCGTTTACTTCAGTACCCCCTTAAAACTATAACCAGAGGGTTATCAGACGATGTTAATAACTTGTGGAGCTAGTCAAAAGCTAGAAATTCAACAACCTCAGATATATATTTGATAATTAGAGGTAAAGCACTCTTGCCCGTCCTTTGTCAGCGAATACATGAACGAGTTCAATGTATAATGAACAAGGAATTACGATTACTACACGAGGCTTTAGCTGAGTGCAGTATGAAGACATTTTGAGTTCGTTATACATTGGTCAAGTTCATGTATTCGCCGACAAAGCACAATAAAGAGTACTTCAACACATTTAATATTCAAGCTGAGTTCGTTGCAAGATACTAAAACAAAACAACTAGATACAAAACACGCGTTTAATTGAACTCGGGAAAACTGAATTTCATTCATGAAATGCTACCAGGTACACTGAACTCTGGTGAACCGAATTGAAAGCAACGGGATTTGTTGAGGGAAATAAAGCCATTGGTGTCCCCGTTTGTCTGTTCCAACTATTTCCATGTGATAAAAAGTATAACGCGCGGCTTTTCAGTGCATTGCACATTTTATCGGAAGGTTTTCGCCATTGTCAAGAGATACACTATGACCACGTGGTACAAATAGATCAATCAGAATGGAAAGATGAGTACTGCGTACGAAACATGAATATTTAACAATTATTCCCTGAAATGGAGGTGACTAGTGAGGAATATTGTTCAGAAGATGAATAATCTGTCTGGACGAACTTGGGCAATAATTCTTAGTTTGTTTACATTGAAGAAATTCAAGAAAACACAAGCAAGCTGTTGTTTATATTTAGGAAAGATAAACTATTGTTTCTGTACATTTGCTATATAGGCACCTGCACTGACGGGAATAATTGTTTTAGTATTTTCCAAACCTGAATAAAGACTAAAATTAGATCTTTATTTTCTTCAAAAAGCAACATTTACTTCACATGTTAGGCCCACACTTGCCCGCAGTCATGCATGAGTGGCCAGAGGTGAATATCACTGGATTTCACTATTCTGATTAACCAATCAGAGCGCAGGAAAAGCACTATTCGCTGGCTTGGTAAATACAATTATATTACTGTTTATTGTTCAAAACTTTACCGTTTGTTGCCAGCTTCTTTGTGTTTGACTTCCTGCACAATCAATGCACCAAACTTGTCTGCTGGCATCGTCTTACCCACACTCCTACTAATATCCATGGCTTCTGGAACTGCTATCTTCCTACTCGATGTTTTGGTGCCTAAAATTGGTTAAATAAAAAAAGAATTGGTTATATCTCACCTTGTTACCATGCTAACTAACTGATCTAAGTTACAGTGAAAGTAATTTTGACAGTCGGTGAGTGAGTTGCCACAAATTTTCGATTCTTGGACACACACCCAAAGTGTGACCATTCAAATGAACGCTCTTGAAGAGTACTATTACCCTGTTGAGTCCTGAGAGTGTCTTCATGGGTCAGATGTAATACTATAACTTAAAATAACGTAAAACACAAAATGTGACCATTCAAATTGGAAAACTCTCGATGAGTACTATTAAGTCTTTGAGTCTTGAGAGTGCCTTTCTAAGCTGAGTGAGATGTCATAATTTCTCAGCACACGGGTAAAACACAAAATGTGACCATTCAAATCGGAAAACTCTCGATGAGTACTATTAAGTCTTTGAGTCTTGAGAGCACCTTTCACAACTGAGTAACATATAATAACTTCTCAACACATGGGTAAAACACAAAGTGTGACTATTCAAATAAAAGTTCTTTTTGTGAGTATTTCAACTCTTCAAGTGCATTTCACGACTTTCTCAATGCAAAAGGAGCCATATTAACAATGGAAAACTCGTGTCACTGTGATCCTTATGAAATGCTAAAAGTTTTCGTTTTGATATTGAAAAATGATAATTTTATGACTAAATGTGTTGATCATAAAGTATTAATATAAGCTTGTCTTGTGAGCAGCAGCTATGGAAGAACTTTGCTCACCTGTGCTTGTAATTGGCTGCTGTCGATGCTGTTGGGTATCAGCACAGCTTCTGCAAAATACAAATACCTTTCGTTAATTTTTTCAACAGCCCAAACTATTGAAAACGTGATTATCACACGATGGAAAGTACTTATTCCGATACCATAGAATCCCAGTTACAAGGTCTAAAATATATTGTTGATTGATATATCTTTCTAATGACTTTCATGCTGGATGCTTACATCTGTGTGGTGGACAATAATCAAGGAAAATCAGTTTTGATCGATTGAGTGAACAAAAAAAATTCAAAATTCTAAAAGTTGCATTTTCACGATAAGCGGTCACGATTTGTTTATAACCACTGTTCCAGTGTCTGGATTCACCACACCATGCGAACTCAACCAATTACAGACGTCCTAAGTGATATGAAGCTCACTGATTGGCTAATATTTTTAGAACATTCCTACTGCCCTTCCTCTTTACGTGAGAACGGAACTCTTAGCCCTATTTCAAACACAGAATTGGTCATACCAAAAAGATAATACCATAATTCTTAGTGCACGAAAACCCTAAAAATATTCATAAAAATGCACTGAAAAGTCCTAAAAACTTTCTATGGCTTTCTATGTGCCTATTCGTTGTGTTAGGTGGTTAAATGTACAGCTATGTACAGCCGCCATCTTTTTTAGTATGGTCAATTCCTGTGATGTCATTTCCAAATTGAGAGCTAAGAGTTTTCCTCTCAGTCTTCAGGTTAAACTAGCTTCATCAAATGTTTATTGCTTTGAACTGGTAACTGCTGCCATTCCCCCACAAGTATCTCACATGCTGTACTTAAAAATAACACTCCTTGCCTGTATCACTTGTAACACTCACATTGCTACATACCGCTGGCTTTGAAATTCATGTAACAACTATCAAATAATTTAAAACCAACTTGCAACAAGTTTTGAACACATTATTAAGTAAATCGGCAAAGCTTGTACTTTAAATATACATGTTCCAATTCCATACTTAGTAAAGTACCAGTACCAAATGTAGCCATTACAGTGTTCTCTTTATAGTAACAAGATTTTGAAACAAATTAATCTAGTTCGTGTGAAACTTAGCAAAAACAAACAGGTTCTTTGCTCCAACAGACTGGGTATTATATCTGAAAAATCACTAGTTTGGTCATTTCCACTTTATTTTGTTGTTTACGTGCTCTCTTTTATAAGTTGTAACAAAAAAATTATATCGGACTTTTGACCATGGTCTAGAGTTTTCCATGGCCAAATATAATTCCCTGACTTTTGCAAATTTTCAAAATTATGTGACTTTCCAGGCTCCATGGCAACCCTGCTGTATTCATAGCATTCTCTACCAAGCATACAAATAAATAAAAACTTACGTTACAACTCTATTTGTACAAATGATGTACTCCAGCTCTTTAGTCCAAGGGTTTCTAAACACGTTCGTATCGGACTGCAGTGGTATATAATGTCCAGCTTTGCATCGGAAACGATAGGTGTCAGTAACTAAAGCCTCGCCCATCAGTGCTCGCTTGTGAAAGGATGTGATCATTGCTGTGTCATCTTCGTGAAAATATTCATAAGCCGAGCTGCCAATAATTTCTTGTGGTAAATAGCCAGTGATTGCAATTGTTCTGAAAAAAGATGCAATACAATACCCATATCACATTTCTCGTCGATTTCATGATTTCTCAGATCACGACCGGTTTTATGTTTACGGAACAATCATTTATATGATATACATGTATATATTTTAAAAATTGTTAACCCAAGTTCAGCTGGAGATTTTGCTTGCTTGGCTGGAGAGCTGGAGATTAGACCTGAAAGCTGGAGTCTCCAGCCGAAAGCTGGAGACTTGACATCTCTGACATTGCAACAATGCCTTATATATAAGGCTCTACTGTTGTCAATCATCTCCACGCATAATTTGATTGACCAGATAAATTATTCAGATAAGAAAACACAGAAAAAATCATTGATCTAATTTAATCTAAATTCACTGGTTTTGACTTTTTAATCAGGTCTTGGGGGTGTATCTGATAGCAACAACAACAACAGCAACAACAAATGATTTACCTTTGATCTACAAAGACGTATTTGCCATCATTGCTATGTCTTGATATCCATTCATTGGGAATTCCAGGTTTTGAAAAATCAGTATTCTCATCATAAATTGTCTGAATTCGGCCAACACAAACCAGACAGCTCAAGCTTCCCGACTCTGCATCATCATCATCTTCGTCAACCCCACAACCAGCTGATGGCCATGACTTCATGTATCCCGAACAATGAACTATAATTATATCGAAAAGCAATGCAATCACTTTGTTATAATTTTATATTATCTGTAAAATTTTCAGTGCTCTGTTCTGGGTCACATTTAATTGAAAAGTTGTGCTCATGTTCACATTAAAACATGGTGCTCACTGACTGATGATAACAAATACCAGGAGTTATCCAGGAGTTCTCCAGGGTAGAAAATTTATTTTTCCAGGACCCAATCAGCTTTCCGGTCGAAGCAAAATGGGACAAAAATGACCAAAATCCCCAGAAAAAAATCTTCCTGAAATTGAGTCTACATAAAATACAAAATGTACAATCATGAGTCAGATGCTTCTGCAGGTTTTGGTTTGTTTATAAGACTGTTAAAAAAATTTCCACAAAATCCAGGAGTTTTCCAGGAGTACAGGAAAATTATCTGTCTTTCCAGGAGTTTT